>JAEVFJ010000046.1:0-219679 GCA_021029105.1 Cristinia sonorae | reverse complement strand
TTCTTGGCCGCCCTTTGCACAGTCCTTCTTGAGGTCTGCCTTGAGGACCACCTGCCGCTGATTTGGACTTCGCCACAGCTTCCTTGGCGTTTGCAGCGGATGCTTTTGTCTTTGCTTTCTTTCCCTTCACCTCGGGGAGGTTTTCCTCGGCGCCGTTCCGCCATCGGAGACATCGACATCATGATCCATGCTCTTCCTTTTTTCGCTGGTTCCGCCGCCTGCTGCGCCTCCCGAACCCTGAGTGAGGGCTGAATTTTGCGGCCGGATCTGGATCTCGGGCGAGCGTCCTGGTCGTCCACCATTCCATCACCCAAAACAGGTATGCCTTGGGCAGTGGGTTGACTGGGGCCCGACATGTCAACGGCGGTTGCCTTCGCCGACATTTCCACTTCACTCTCCTTTTCGCTCGGATTGGATACCCCAGGCGGTGCAGCACCGAGATTGAGATCCTCATTGACTGTGAGCGCAATATCCTTTGCGATAGGAGCTATCAGAAAATGCGATGACATGAAAAACTGCGTTCTTTATGATGGCTTGGGTGCTTACCAGGCGGTCCGTCCGCGCCAGTGTCATCTTCCATCCCACGGAATACGGTGACCTTGGTTGCAGGTCGTGGAATCGCACCGCCGCCGTACTTAGATTTCCGTGAAGCTGATCCATATGTACAGCGCCGTCAACAACCAGAACATGATTTCACTCGCTTGCCTTCTTACCTGGTCCACTTGTTGAGCTCTCAGCGATGGCTTCTGATCTCTCTGGAACTTTCCCACCGGCGGTCATCATGTCGATGACAAGCTCACCAGTGGAAGTGGTTAATGTGCGATGGGTTGTGCCATAGGGGGTTGTGTTGGTGTAGGTATTGTAGGCTGTGGTGGCGGTACGTGGTTCTTCGGGACTGGCACTGCTGGAATAGTGTGAATGGTACAAATAGAGATTATAGGATAACACTCTTACCAGTCTGTGAAGTCGCGACGGCGTTCTTGTTGCTTGCTGATGAAGCACGGACAACCGCCGCCATGGAGTCAAATGCGGTGGATAGGATGCTATGGACATCCTCGTGTTGACTTCCATCTTTGCCCAATAATTACTGCCTGCGGCCAACTTCCTCTCGTTGGGGGAGAGTTGACCTAACATCGTAGCGTGCCGCCATAGCATTCCGGCGTTGATCAGTAGCATCTCCATCTGAACACCGGTGTAGACCAATTTGCTCTTCCGGATGAGTGAGGTACTTGCAAAGGATGCTCGTAGCCAATCCAGATATTCATTTGCCGGCTTTTCGAGCAACTTCTGTGGGGGGTGAGGCTTCTTGTACGTCCACCGGTACCAATGTTTCCCGCCTTCAATGGCCTGGAACTCAGTTTCTGTGTAGAGCACCTGTTCCTGCATAAGTCTGGTTGTCATCATGTCAGGAGGAATTGCCGTACCTTCATCGCAAAATGATGCTTCACAAGTGCAGCAAAGCTCTGATGAGAGCAGAGGGAGTGGAAGAACGCCTTTCGTGCTGGAATTGATACATCCACTTGTGACGGGCATTTGGCATTTGCCATTTCTAGCGCGGTGGTCGGCGACTCAGTAGGCCCAGCGCCGATCAGCTGCGGTGTGTTTACCAAACCGGATGACTGTGGGGAACTCGCCGATGTCATCGAGACACATGTGCGGCGGGTTTGATGATTGTTCCCTGAGCGGTAGCTGTTATTGTGCCTGTGACACGTTTTAATCCGCTCGCCGCGGGTGAAGGTGACAATGTCTGGGCGGCGAGATTAGGCATCATTCCCGCCGCCGATTGCATCGGTGTTGCGGCGGTGGGTTGTGCTGGACTGGCCGCCGCCATGGCGCTGATGAGATCCGGAGTGGGCATTCTACCTGTGAAGTGTTCCTCCATCTCAAACTCTGCAATCTCCTGTTCCGTGGCCTTTGCTTGCCCTTGCTTCCTGTTTCATCACGCCGCACCTCCTGATCACCGGCGCTCTTCTTCGCACGTGCAGCCTCCATGTTGTGTTCCTCCTCCTTGTCCTCGTCATCGTCTTCATCGTCGTCATCAATCTCCGGCGAAATATCCTCGTCGCTGGTGTCATCGTCGCTCCTGTTGTCGTCGCTACTTTCATCGTCGCTGCTTTCATCGTCACTGCTCTCCTCATTGCGACGCGCTTTCTTCTTTGCCTGACCTGCTGTCTTTTCCGTCCCCTCGCGCCGCCTGATACCTTTGACTTGCTACTACGCTTCGCCGTATTTGCAGCACGGGTGGTGGTGTTGCCATGACTCCCGGTGCAAATGCGTGAAGCGGAACGTGTCATTGACCCTGCTGTCGTTTTGCCGGTGTAGCCAGTGCCCCAATAGCATTGCGATATCTCGCTCGACCATGCGACTGGGGTCAATCAACGCAGGACAATCCTCTGGCAGATACTTAGGGTGAATGAGGTCGCCAACGGTCTCACTGTCGGTCAGAAGGGACCATGGTACCCTGTTCTTGAGACCGTTAGATGCAATGACTGAAAGATAAATTTGTTAGACAGCTCGCCATACGATGGTATAATGAGATTACCATAATGTAACCGAATGAACTCCCGTAAGACCTTCCGCTGATATTTCAGTTTTCCTGCGCCGGTGCGACCTTCTGGTTGTAGAACATCCTCCGGAAGCAGCGGATACCCGTCGTCGTCGGTTTCCAGCTCAATATTGGGCACTGTTTTCTTGGAACCCGGCGAATCATCCCGGTCTTGCAACTCAATGCCCAACGCTGTTGCCTCCGCCGAAAACACATCTTCAAATGAATTCATTGAATTGTCCAATGAAAACTCGTCCACACTCGACCGTGAAAGTATCTTGCTCCAGCGACGGTAGCAGGCAAATCATAACTGTATATACAACATTCAGCGGGGGGTTCATTCAGAACAGACGGTTGTATTGCTTACGCTTGGACATTGATATGGGGGCCTGTCTTTTGTGGATATCCGACCAGTAAACACAACGGAGTGTGTATGGAAACGTCGGTACATACAGTCTGCACGTTCTTAACGAAGGTCTCCAGCGAAGTGTCGGCCAACCTGTCGCAATGTTGTTGCTAAACTGCGGCCGGCGGGTACGAAACGGGGAGTACTCACGAACGCTTTTCCTCCACTGTTAACTGCATCGTGTCCTTCATTCTCTCCGCCTCTCCCTCCCAGTAGTTCCTCTCCTTCTTTGAGAGCGCTTGGTAGATGTTCCGCACGGCGCGGTTGTGAACGTTGCAGGAAATCAATGTTGGGTCTTTTGTCGGACAGCCTGGATCTCCGCCTCGAGTTTCTTGGGGTACTTGTCGCAGTAGAGCTCGCCGGCACTCTTGGCCTTTGGCAGCTTCACCAAGCTGGCCAGTGATTTCTGGCTGCCGTTCTGACTGAGCCATCCGTTCATTGCCTAAGCCATGGTCAGTGTCCGCAATAAATGATGTCGCAATTCCTCACCTTGATGACCGTAGCTCGCTCCCCACCATCGACCTTGAACTCCACCATCAAATCCTGCGCTGTTCGCGCCACAGCATCTGCCATCCTCTTTGCCCTCTGATCGCTCTTCTGTTCCTTCCGCAACAGCACATATTCCTGCAGGTAGTCGCGCTGCGCAAGCCACTGAATGTGGGAGGCCTTAAGTTTAAACGTCTTGTTCGGTGCCATAGTACTGAATGGATGTAGGAAGAGAGCGGTTAGCCGGTTCAATAAGTCATTCGCTGGCAAGATTCATCACAGCGGGCGCTTGGCTGAATGTGTCTCTGGCTCAGTTAACGTTCTCATGCCGCACACAGGGACCCACATATTGCTACTCTGATGCGGCGAAGTTTAATAGCAAGTACCACATTGAATTGGCTTCCATGTCACTTCCGAATGAAACACGACAGCTTTACGGTACAAAATATGCGCATTGATTCACCGCCGGGCATAACGTGCCTAACGACTGATCTTTCATTATATTGATTCACCGCCGGGCATCACGATGACGTGCCTGACGATAGATCTTTCATTATGTTGCCGGCGGTACCTTCATCACGTGATGCAAGATTATCGCCGCACTCCCAGCAAAACCGTTCGTTCGTCCGTTTGATATCCTCTTCCCACAATGACCAATCGCGAATTCAACAACAAGTTCTCCACCTTTATGATGAACACCTTCTTGGCAACGCTCAAGTACCGGACTGGCCGCGGCGCCGATCTTGACAAGATCGTGAGCGATCGTTCTTTTGATATGGGCTCGCCGGAGCTACGGACGGAGGCTGAGGGGATTGTTGGACAAATGGTTGCGGCGTTTCTCAATCCAGGTGCGTACATATTTGTGCAGCTTTACACCGCCCCATTCATGCCTGCACTCAGTTCGATTAAACTGGGATCTTGATCACGTCCGAGAAAGGCTCACCCCCGGCGCAGACGGGCTCAATGAAGGCAAGGAGGCCAATCTGGCATCCAGTTTCCACCACCGCAGCTGAGAGGAAACAGGATTTCACGCCCAACGACAGTCGTGATGTTCACGGTGTATAGCGGTGTGGGCCATGCCAAATCTGTTCTCCCTTTGCGGCAGGTTTGTGATCTCATTTGCGCCGTAACATCCAGCAGTTGCTAATGAAAACAGATGGCGGTATATCAGGCCGATGCACATATCGCAGCGTACTTTACGTCGCCATCGGATAGTGGAAGTTGGCGCAACAATTCGAGGTACTTTGCGCGAAATGTGACAGTTCTCCCAAATGGCTGTCTGAATATGAGTCCCGCATGGTATGAAATGGGCAAGGAGGTATTCCACCGCGTCAGATTTTTCCATCGCCGCATCACTGATTATTTTCTAGAAATCGCCTGAAGCAACTCTCGTTGACTTCGCCGGTATTCAAACACCCAGACTCTGGAATCGACAATTGGATTGGGGAGCTCAGGGATTTCCATGCGCTGTGCACAGGAGTGTTGCGCATTATGCATCCCCACCTCTACAGAGCGTCGCAGCAGCTCTTCCAGAAGCTTGCGGCAGAGATGTCTCGCTTTTACGGATCATGGGGCCTGCCGTTCACCGCTGTCTCCATTATTTCCAACCGGTGGTCACCATTTCATCGGGACACAAAGGCTTCCCCCTCCATGTATGACATGCTCGTCACGGTGGCGAAGCAGAACGCACATTGTTGCGTTTACCCGATCTGGGGCTGGTGGTTCGGTATGGGGCGGGAAGCGTTGTGGGATTACTGGCCGATTGATTCGCCATGGGGTGAGAGGAGACATCGCCGAGAGTTTGCCACGCCTACTACTTCCGCAAGGCAGTGTTCGACCGCCATCTGGTGATGGAACCAGGTCTAATGAGCCAGGGCCTGTACACCCGTTTATGGAGAACGTATCACGTTTCTTGGGAACCACCGACGATGTATGTAATTTAAAATTCTAAATTTGGACGCTCGCCACAATAGACATCGCTCGCCGCAGCGAGAGTGCTCGCCGCGACCCTCTACATCGCCGCAATGAAACGCCATGCGCCGCACTATTTTCGCCGCGCCGCAGTTCCAACAACAGAAATCGCATTTTAAAATTGTGCCATGTTGATTCAATTTTTAGTCAAAATTGGACCAGCTAAAACAATTCTGGCATCGATTCTGGCCTGATCTCCGGCATCAATGACAAAAGCGCCGCAATCATGAGGTGTGATGGCGATACAATCTTCTGGCTGGGATAACAGCGTTGTTAAAAAAAACAAATGGCAATGACCTGAGCTACAACCTTTCCTCTCCTTCATCATGCCCTCACATGCATATGTGCCAAAAAAGAAGAAAATCAACACCATTGTCCATGTGACTGACCACAGAATTCGAGCGGATGGGACGTCTCGGACAAAATCAGTCGTTGCCCCTCCTAAGGAACCCACACCAAGCCCTGATCCGCCATCCCGGTCACGCTCGTCAACGCCGACTTCAAGGACAACGCCACGTCCGGACACAGACCAATCGGCGGACCCCCCACCGCCATCCTTCTTTCATCAAATCGAAGATGAGGACCTTAGCCATTTATACACCTCACACGGAAAGGTACGTTATACACCGCACCGCCTTCAACGGTCATGCCGATCGTCAAACTTCTTTAGAGCTCAACCGACTTCATGCACGATTGGATGCTGCGCCGAACTAAATATCTCCAGGCCATCATTTCCACTGAGGATATGAACGAATCAAGCGCACCAAAATGCTCCACCTGTGGTGCGGCGGCCCTTTATCGCTGCAAAGACTGCTACTCAACGCTCAACTACTGTGCACCATGCTGTCGTGTTGCCCATGGTGCTTCGCCACTTCACCGCTTGTTCCGTTGGACGGGCACAAGTTTTCAGCGTTCCATGGCATGCCAAGAGGAACTTGGAATTGTTCTATACTTCGGTCACCGAGGAAGGCCGTGCCACATGTATCAGGAAGAACACTATCGTGATTGTGCCCCTCAATCAAACACCGCTCATAGTCGTTCGCCGCTCAGTGTGGATCTCGCCGCATCCCAAGGCGCCGAACAAGGAAGCGGTGGACCCGCCGACGAACCTTCGAATGAGGACGAGAGCTTCTTTTCGCATACCAATCCTGAAGCGGCGCACTTTATCTACCGCAAATCTCATGATTCCTCGCTGAATCCACTTCTCTGTGTTGTACACACAAATGGCATTCACTACGTCCGAGCGCGCTTCTGCGTCTGTTCAGATGCGCCGCCATCGGATATCCAAGTGCTCAGCGCCGGGCTGTATCCATCGACGCAAATTAAGGTGGAGACAGTATTCTCGCAGGCGGTCCTGAACGAGTTTCTTCTTGCAAAGTTGGAATGTCACGTTACTGCGAATAGCTTCTATAGCATGCTTCGCCGACAGACCAGTCCCGCATTTCCGGATATCTTGCCGGTTTGTGGTTCGCCGCTCTAGGAACTACATATATTGACCGTTAAATAGGACCGCTACCGTGAACTGCTGCGGTGTTCCCGCCAATGGTCATGGCTTAAATTGCAAAAGTGGAGCGGCGCAGCATTTGACGATGCTGAGGGGCAATCACCAGCGCCGGGCGGATTGGTATCTTTTTGCGCCGCCTGTCCCCAACCAGGCAAGAACCTGCCGCAGGAGTGGCAGCGAGAGCCCGATCAGTATGTCGCCATTTGTCTCTCGATGTCATGGCGCTGACAAAAAGGCTTGTAGGTGGAGATTCCAAATTCGGCTCATTCAGGACGGTAACTTCAAGGCGGAGCATTTGCTTTACAAGTCTCTTGGGAGCGATGTTCGTTTGAGTGATGGACAGGGATTTATGGTGACTTCGGCGCCGTTTAGAAGCCATGTGAACGCAACGCAACACATGCCTGTCCCGGTTCGTGAAATTTGTCCTTTGCACCTTTGTTAGTGTATTGAGATTGGAATTGGAATTCAGGTCTCAACATGTCAAGAGCATCGCGCTGTAAATAATACTTCCCTCGCACGTAAGAACCTTGCCTCTTCCGGCATCGGCGCTGTAGCATGCGTGCGGCATGGATGTTTTGTTCCCCACTCGGTTGTGGATTTTCAAAAGGGCGAGCGGTATGTTTCACTGAAGTCTCCGTGAATACACATTGCTGAGTGAACCCTAGACAGTCCCACATGGACTACGCATTTGTCAATGCCGTCATGTACTTCAAAGGCACCCTGCTCACTGTTATGCTTTTTACGACGTTGCATGCCAGTACTACAAGAACTTTCATTCTCGTATGAAGTCGTACGCCGACCTGTCATTGCCTTTTGGAACTGCAATCCTCTGGCTAATTGGCATGTTTCACATTCATGGTCATCAAGATGCCTGCTTTGTTCGGCACGCTCCTACGTTTATGACCGGCGCAGCCGACATCGATGGGGAAATCATCGAAACGCTATGGGTTCCCCTCAACGATGCGTCTGGAAGTCACCGATCAATGGGTACCGCTCACCGCCAGGAGAGTATTGACCTGTGATGAATGACTCCAACTGGAAAAAGCTGATAAGAATGAGTAAGTTGCTCTCTCTTTGCTCGACACATTGACTGATCTCCGTATACAATTTGATGTTTTTATTAGTGATTTCACTCCGCCGCAAGCACCGTAAGGCCGTTGAAGGCTCATTGGAGCACGGCGAAGCTGTAGCAACCATGATTGCGGGCAGCACGGTTGTTCGAGATAATTCTGAAGCTTGGGACCTTCAAGCCACCAAGGCAGTACAGGCACGCGAAGAGGACATGAAATATATCGACGAAATGAAGATATTTGACATGGATAAGAAGACAGGTGCGGGTGCAGAAATTACCATATTAAGCATAATACTCATTCAGCACTCACCGACCAAAGTGCCGACCCAGAAAGAAATTCGTTTGCGACTTACGCAGGACGAGAGAGGTGACGATGTTGGCCATGCCGATTGGCTAGTACAGGGACTCCAGATTCAAGACCAGCAGTGCGTTCTACTTTATTAAGTTACAACTGAAACCATGACTCGAATGCTTTTTGTCTTTACAGATTGGCCGTACAGAAGATTGTTCGTGACCTTGGCCTCCATCCCACACTGGACGCGCTTACAGCACTAGCGGCGAAGCGAAACCGTCTCCAAAATCTCGTTGACAAGTTCCAGCAGTCATCGCTTCAGTTTCTGCCTGACGATATTGACATTTCTCTGGCTCAACCAATCTCAGTTGACGCGGAATGGGACGTGATTGACGACTTGGATGGCAATACCGCTGCCAACGTTGCTCGGCGCGATCAATCTGACTATCCAGAGCATCAGATAATTAATCTCCCATCGTCTCTATCATCCCTACCACCATTTCCGGAACTCAAGGTTCTTCAGAAAAAGGAACTTGATCTTAGGATTGCGCAGGCGTATGATGCGCTCAACGAACTTCGACTTAACATCGCTCACCGCTCGTTCCTCTACCGTACGGCGGTGAGGTTGGCGTCGTCGTACGGTGCAAATACGCGCGCTCGTCAGCTTATTCAGGGGGTCTCCAACGCTGTGGCGAAGGCCGCGCGGCAGTACTGTCAGGCCTTTGAGGCTATCCAACTTCTCCAACGAGGAACTCCAGACGAGCGGTGCGATATCTTCAGAAAATTGGACAAATCGGATTTGAAAAGCGACACCACAGCGCTCGAATTTAATGCGCGCGGCACCAGACATAGCAAGCTATCTTGGATTTGGTCCGTGGATAAAGGCTCAGAGTCACCGGCGGAGATGTTAGAAGGTATCGCCGTTCTCTTCACCAATTAACATTTACTGATGGCAGTTTGTAGTCACCAGGGTGAATTATCTTCGCGCTCAAGCGCGAAAAGCTCGCTGGGAAGAGGAACAGTCCATGGTCTCGTCCGAGATTGAGTGGGTGGGCCTGTTCTTTAACACCCAGTCAAAGCTTTGGCATGAACGCGGCGAGAAAGGGTTGGGGCCGGGATTTCAAGAGTATGCGCGGCGAAAGTCTGATATGTGGCGTTCATTCCAGATCATGGCTGAGCGTACGGCGAGGCTGATGAAAGACGACGCGGCGAGTATTAAGACTAGATACGCCGCCGAGCATCCGCCGCTCCAAGCGGTAGATGAACGTGATGAGGACGATGTGTAGATTACAAATGATATATTTTTAGCCGGCGACTGCCGTTTCAACGTCTTGAATCCATCGATCCACCAACAGCGCCTTACTTGACACCAACTTTCAAGAGGTATCCCTCTCATAGCACTCACAATGTCTACCAGTGTCAGGAATGCGCTTAACGAAACCAATGTTGAAGAGCCGATTGAACACCAACCAACCCCCGCCGATCCTTCCCTTGCACCGTTTGTTCGTGCCTCTATTCCTGCAGGCTGGATAGATGCATACGGTACAGACACAGATCCGCTTGGCACTGTGAGGCGTACGGAACGTCTCGCGATCCCTAAGCACAGATTTGTCGTTCCCATCTTTCCCGATGTCCCTGGATTCCACGCGCTTCAGCGGAAGGTGCGGCGAATTGCCTGGCGTTGTCAAGAAGCGGTGGAGAGCTTGCACGATGCAGCATTCAGCGATCCCCTCTGGATCCACCGCTACAACACCGGCCTTGCAATTGAAATGGTTCGTTCATCAGCCGCAATTGGGCATTCCGATATCTCACCTGGCAACTCTTAGGCTGAATTTGAAGCGGTGGTCGGACAGATCATGATACAATGCCATGTTCTTAGCGTTGATCCTGACATCCATATTCCGGAGATTCTCTCCGTCATGTTTCGCCACTCTACGCCGCATCTCAAAATTCGCCGCAAGCTCAAACTTCGACATATCTACGAGGCGTTTCAAGACATTCAATCCTTGGTGCCGGATGATCCAGAAGCGCCATATGGTGGAGATTTCACGCACATGTGGTGGACATGGCCGGGAAAGTTTGAAGATGACCCACCGAGCTTCGTTCCCCTGTGGTGGTTTGACAATTCCTTGGATGTAAGACTTCGTTCACTCACCTTGTTGAATGGAGCTCACCGATCAAATTAGTATACCGATCAGGTCATGATTCCTCGCGAGGAGTTGTTCAGCGCTGTACTGAACGGCCAGAAGACGTTGGCGCATGCGGGGGATGTAGATCATATTATAAAGGGGGTCCTGGACGAGCGAAACAGGTTTGCGAAGGAATTTGGTTTACCCCAGCGGCGGGCTCCAGACATTGAGTTGAATTCAGTTCGGTAATGCTTTGTATTTTTGCCACATGTTTATACAACGCCTTTCTCTGCCTTTGGATGTTCACTGTGCTTTTGTCAAGAATATTCCCATGTAACTTGTCGTATCTTTCGCCCTATTGCATTAGGAGCGCTGTGCTCGGCACTGTTCGCTCAGCGGTCAGAGAGATCGTCACTCACGCAATCAATAAAGTCCGTTTTGTATTTTACAGCGTACATATATTCATCACATATTCATTGTACCACGTCAGCTGTTGGTCGTCCGGCGGATGGCATTCCGCGGCGACAAGTCATGACTTGTGTGCTGTTCGGCGAGTGGTGTTTTGCCGCCATTTATTCCCCCCGGCGACGTGCCATTAGCTGTTGGTCGTCCGGCGGATGGCATTCCGCGGCGACAAGTCATGACTTGTGTGCTGTTCGGCGAGTCGTTTCTTGCGGCTATAAATTCCTCTCGGAGACCGCCCATTAGCTGTTGGTCGTCCGGCGGATGGCATTCTGCGGCAATAATGCATGATCTCTGTGCTGTTCGGCGAGTCGTGTTTTGCCGCCATTTATTCCCCCCGGCGACGTGCCATTAGCTGTTGCCCGTTCGGCGGATGGCATTTGGCCCTGTAGACCGGTTAGACCTTCACTCAACTTTGCATTTTCCGACGCCTATTTCTGTGTGAAAAATATGACCGGGTGTTTTCACGTCAAAACTGTAATGAATATGGGATTCACTGTTTGTGCACATTGTACTTGCCTTGTATGCCTCTATCCGCACACCGACCTACCGAACCACCGACCGAACCACCGACCGACCGACCGACCCACCAACCCATCGACACGTCCCCCCTCCCCGTCAACCCATCGACTCACCCCCTACCGACGACTCACCCCCTACCGACCCCCCGACCCACCGACACATCCCCCCCGACCCGTCAACCCATCGACTCACCCCCTCCGACCCACCGACCAACCTACCAAACCACCGACCGACCGACCGACCGACCCCCCGACCCACCGACACATCCCCCCCGACCCGTCAACCCATCGACTCACCCCCTCCGACCCACCGACCAACCTACCAAACCACCGACCGACCGACCGACCGACCCCCCGACCCACCGACTCACCCCCTACCGACGACTCACCCCCTACCGACCCCCCGACCCACCGACACATCCCCCCCGACCCGTCAACCCATCGACTCACCCCCTACCGACCCACCGACCAACACCATACCCCCCGCCCCCATCAGGAAAAATATTCTTTGCTAATTCTAGATATTTAGCCATAATGTCAAGAATCCTTGATATTTCTCGATAATTATCAGTCTTATAGGCAACCTCTATAATTAGCAAACGTATACCTGTCCTGATAATATTATAGCCATGATCATGTTTTCTCACTCTTTTATCAATGTCCGTCAATGATTTATGCCACTTTATATACACTTTGGTGTGTTTGCAATGACCGCAACTGGCAGATTATCCCTCTTCATACATGCTAATCTTACAATACACACTATTTTCGCACACATATCCATCCTTATTGCCAAGTGAGAGAACAAAACACTGATATTCAAGAGACTGAGGTCACAAATAACTACGCAACGATGATATAAGCTATAGGAAAAAGAGTAGACATGCATTAAGAGATGAAAGGTATTTGTGCAGACTCAGAACAGGACCACACAGAGACACAGCAATCAAAATAATGATCAAGGGTATCGGGGGTATTGAGGTGACAGCGGCCTTACTCCGGCATATTGGCGGCGTCAACCTTGTGTGCGGCGGCGAGAGCATTTGTGGGCTTGGTGGCCACGTAAGAGGCATTCCTACGCAAGCACAGGTCAGCATGTGAATGTTGGAAATGGCAAATAATGAGATACCGAGCACTCGCAAGAAGGTTGGCAAGCAACCTATGCAGCTTGAGAGGTCCAATCTTGACACGAAGGCCCTCAATGAAGTTAATATGGCCGGCGTAGAGCTTGACGGAGGAGTCGGCGTTCTTTGCAGGAGGGAGATACACCCCAGTTGCCCAGCTCAACAAGCAGAGCTGAATCTGAGTAATTGTTTGAAGTTAATGTACTGTGGTGCGGAAGGAATGAAAGGATTGATCTACCGCAGTGCCGACCATGGCGACGACAGGAATTGGCAGCTCGGGGGAGTATCTCGAAGCTGTCCTTGACGCACTCGAGACGGTTGACCTTCTCGCACGGAAGAGGGCATGTAAGGCTGCAGGAATCAAGCCCATCTACCGACCCTACTGGCAGGACCTTCCGTACGCTGACCCTTTCCTCTCCATCACGCCCGACATTCTCCATCAGTTGTATCAGGGTGTAATCAAGCATCTTGTTGCATGGATCAAGACCGTCTTCAGCCAGACAGAGATCGACGCTCGCTGCCGAAGTCTTCCACGCAACCACCATGTGCGTGTGTTCACCAACGGGATCACAAACCTGTACCAGCTCACTGGCCGTGAGCACGCAGACATCGCCCGCATCCTTCTTGGCCTGGTTGCCGACATGCCACTTCCTGGTGGTGCCTCTTCTGCTCAGCTCGTTCGTGCTGTTCGGGCCATGCTCGACTTCCTGTATCTCTCCCAGTACCCAGTCCAGACATCGGAGACGCTGTCCATGCTTCAGGACGCCCTTACCCGTTTCCACGATAACAAGCAGATCTTCATCGAGCTTGGTGTTCGGGATGACTGGGAGATCCCGAAGCTTCATTTCCTCGACCACTGGGAGTACCTCATCCGCCGGCTTGGTACACCCGACAACTTCAATACGGAATATACCGAACGCCTTCATATTGATCTTGCGAAGGACGCTTACGAGGCAACAAACTGCAAAGACGAGCTGCCTCAGATGACGCTGTGGTTGGAACGTCGCGAGAAGCTTGTGCGACACGAACGATACATTGCCTGGTGCCTTGCTGGCCGCCCCTCTCTCCAGTCTCTGACTCACCTCATGCACGAACCTCCACCTGATCGCATGAAGATGACCAAGCACCCGTCGAAAAAGGCTGTGCGTTTTGAGAAGCTACGAACCGAGTATGGTGCTACTTTCTTTGAAGATGCTCTTGCTCGCTATGCAGTCGAATGTCGCCACCCCACATACAATGCACGGCAAGTGGAGAGGGCTGCATTCAGGCCAGCATTCACATTCTCGTATGTATTATCATTATCTATTGCTGCTATTTGAATCTCACTTGCATACTAGATCTGTCGCGGTTTATCACAAAGCAAAGTTCTGGCTTGGTGATGTAAA
The DNA here is from genome assembly GCA_021029105.1 of Cristinia sonorae. Taxonomy (NCBI): domain Eukaryota; kingdom Fungi; phylum Basidiomycota; class Agaricomycetes; order Agaricales; family Stephanosporaceae; genus Cristinia; species Cristinia sonorae. The sequence goes on along the minus strand of JAEVFJ010000046.1, from coordinate 205,782 downwards.
CAATCATCGTTTATCCTCCGACGAGTGGGATGCTGTACATGCAACCCCTGCCCGTCATGATAAACGTGGACGTCATGTCGATGGTCAGTTTGATACGGTTATTGTCAAGGTCAATGATAATGCAGGGTACACTGGAGTACAGGGTAAGTTAGTTTTACACTCTGAGGGCATCCAGCTAATCATCTTTCAGGATACCTTGTAGGTCAAGTCCGGGTTATTTTCTCACTCCCAAATCATGCTCTCCAGCATATGTTTGCTGGTGCTATACACCAGCCACCAAAGTATCTGGCATATGTTGAATGGTTTACAAAGTTCACCACTCCGCATTCTGTACATGGCATGTACACAATCAAGCGGTCGTTGAATGAACGTGGTGAGCGTCTTGCTTCTATTATTTCACTGCGCTCTGTTCGTCGTAGTACCTACCTCTTTCCTGTGTTTGGTCCCACTGTACCCCCTGGTTGGACCAGCGGAAACATACTAGATAGGTGCCCTAAGTTCTATGTAGACCCTTTCTCTGACAGACATGCCTATCATACAATACATTAGATTTTACTTTACAGTTATCTATCTAGGTGATAAAAATTCTGAACTTGCTGTTCTCTGGTGAAAATGAGTAACATTTGTGAACTTTTATTGAATATCATCAATAAAGTTTTCGTATTATACATCATGCTCAGATTATCGCATTATTCTGCTAATTATCTAACTTTAGCAAAGGAGATTTTTCCTGATGCCCCCCCACCTACCGACCCACTAACTCACCCTTACACCACCTGTACTCACCACCCACTCACCTTACTGCCTACCCCCACACCGCCCAAGTATACCGGACCGTTGGCTAATGGGAATACGGCGCACTTGAATGGCCTCTCGCCGAACCGTGTTTCTCGCTCTCCAAGTAGTAGTTCTCGCTGGTAAGCCGGATCGTATTATCCCTATCTATACACACCATTAGGCTAACAGTATTACACGTATTTACATGACCATTAGCTAATGTCCGGGGAGCCGTGAACTGCGCCTCACCCGCCCGTTCGGGGAAGTGCATTCTACGTAGTTTACTGACTGTATTGTGTGCAACAAGAGGATCAACTCCATGCGATCCATCTCCGCTAGTGTTGTGGGCGAGTCGGGTTTCTCCCGGGTTTCGCCCGACTCGACCACGTCATCAGGGCAACCGATAAAACTCGGTGTGCCGAGTCGAGACGGGTTGGCAACTAGTCTCCGTGGCTGACCTCGATACAGAAGACAGTCGTTCTGTATTAGAGGGTTGGCAACCGAGTCAACCCGGTTCATTTGGCTCACTACCAAACAACTACCAAAAGCGGCGGATTGATTCAAAGATGTATCGATGAAGCTTCGATCAAGCTTGATTGGCATGAGATTGGCACGCGTTCACAACGCTGTTCTGTGCAAGGATCACAAAGGTACGCCCACAAATCTTCAACAACGCGCTTGAAATGTTTCTTACAGCTTTCACCAGCTGCTTTGACCTTAATATGATCCTCCAGGAGTTTTCTTGTCGGTGGCAACACTGGTTTTCACGACGTCATTCCACTCGAATATAGCTACCTCCGTTGGACACTAGTCGAGATCTTTGTATCCTACCTCCGCCACAATTCGACAATTTTTTGATGTTTTTCTCCCGTCCAGAGGATAAAATGGCTATCTGTGCTCATGTGAATGATTCGGTGAGTCGGACTCGAGTCGAATGGCATCCGAAAACACCACACCCCATCCTCTACCATATCCGCCCTTTCCAACACTACCTCATGCTTCGCAGCCACTCTCCCCCTCTCGGGCTCGAAATATTGTCCCAGATGCTGTCGTTTTTTACCAACAACCACTCCCAGCACCACAATTTGTCCAATCCCAGTTTACTCCGCCGACTCAAGCTATTCCCCCATTTTTTGGCCCGTTCTCCCAGTTTCCTCCGCATTCGTTCGCGTTTCCCTACCCCCCTTCAAAGCTTCAACGCCAGCTTCCACCTTGTCTTCATTGTCCGCACCTGCTCCTCACCCTCCTCCGCAGTCAACAACGCCACAGGAAACCACCACCGGAAAGCGCAAAAGAGGGCACTGGCAGGGTGCGGCGGGTCCGTCAAGAAAGCGACAAAAACGCGTTCAACCTGCAGCGGACTCAGAGTGCACTGCTGCCGAGATCTGCGGTGCTGGTCCGTCGGGATTGCCTTCTGCTAGTGCAGTCAACTTGACCCCTCCAGGTGGCAGTCAGACAGTCGCCGACGCACCCGCTCCGAGTTGCCCAAACAATTCAAATATATCTGAGGTAAGTTAGTTAGCATCAGTATTGTTCCGAGTAGCAATGGACGTCTTGCCTGCTCAGGCATCAGCCGTTCCTTGTGAACGTATTTTTTCGTCCGGTGGTGAAACGTCAACTGAGCGTCGAAACCGGCTCGGACCCCAGCTTCTCGAAGCACTGCAAGTCCTTAAATTCCAACTTCGACAAGAGCACCTGACCTTCACCGACGAGCTGGTTGCACGCGAGGAGGATTACCAAATTGAAATTGTGGGCGGTGTCTCAGACCATGCTATCAAAGAGCTGATTGCAGCACAACGCATTGATGAGCTCAAGGAATTGATTGCGAACGCGAAGGAATCCATTTGAATATCATTCTTGTATTGTACTACACTGTATCCACATCTTTTCGTGACCGTATGTATCTCTTCGCTCTGCTGTCTCTTCGCAGGAGTGTACCACGTGGCATTTCAGCGAGTCAAACCGGGTTGGAACCCGACTCGACTCGGTGTCACGGGTTGTGACGGGTTGTGTGGCCCGTCTCGACTCTGCTCGGCTCGCGGCAACACCAATCTCCGCGATTGCGGAGTATCGGAAGCCGAATTTGGCCGACGCAAACACCTGGCTTTCTTGAGCTTGAATCAACGCACCGGTTCCTCGTTGCATGCCTGTCTTGGGTTTCACCATATCTTGGCTTGTACTAATATTCTTTAGGCACGCACTCTTCACGACTCTTATGATAGCTTCAGTAGCACGAGTCCATCATGAAATTTGCCAGGTATGTCGCGTAGATACTCGCCCTGACGATCGTTGGCTGAAAAGTTCCCCACCTTCCTAGATATCTTGAAGAAACGCAGGTGAGACCTCATGCAGAATCCAATGCTTTATGCTCTAATACCCGGTTGCGCAGGTTCCTGAGTGGAAAAAGGCGTACATGTAGGAAAGAAAACTTCTCCGACGGAGTCTCGGCTTGACGCGCTCGTTGTTTTAGCGACTATCGCGGGCTCAAAAAACGCATCACAGCGTGTCGCAAAGAGAAAGAACGCGCAAATGGAAAGCGACCCGCATCTCCACGGCTGGACGAACTCTCCGTTACGACTCGATCCCAAGCTAGCACAAGCAACCTCCAGCCAGACCACACGTCTAGCGCCCATGACGTCGAGGACCAGATTTCTGTGATCAGTGATCGAGACAAGAGTCCTCCGGTTCACCAAGAATATTTCTCACCCATAAACCCTCCTCCGGCAGCTGTTCCACATCACAGACTTTCTGCGGATGGACAACGCGCGAGCTCCTCGAGATCGCCCAGTGTCACCCCAAGCCTTGGCCGCAGGACGGCGCATTTTTCGCCGCCGGTCCTCAGTCCTTCCCCGCACCCAGCCGCAACTGAGGTCGACGAGGACGGCTTGAACCGTGCCAACACACTGAACATGGGGATGCTCCCCAGGTTGCGAAGGCGGAGTACCTTCCGTCTGCCTACTTCCCTCCGCCGAGGAGGGGACGGACGCTGGGAGTTGAATGGAGAGCCAAAGCTCCCTTGGGACCCGACAAAACCGGTATCGCTGGCAGATCTTATGCCGCTTCTGACGAGTACACAGAGAACGTTCTTTGATAAGCTTGACTCTGAACTTGACAAAGTGGAGTCGTTCTACGTTGAGAGGGAAAGAGAGACGGCCGCAAAGTAGGTGCACTGCGGGGCATTGCAATGTTAGTCTGTATGGCGCAGCTAATTCTTTGCTTCTCTAAGGACCCATGCGCTCAAAAAGCAGCTGCAAGAACTGCAGGCACACAGGCAGCAATATCACGTACTGTCCTTTATCATTTTTCCTCTTTAGTTGCTCTAAAACTAGGCCGTTGTAGCAAGCGCATCAGGGTAATTCGTGGATACCCTCCTTGATTCGTCCTAGTGTACGATTCACCGATAATTACAACCCGGAGGACCCATCCCAGAAAAGCCGTCAAGGATCTCCCCGCCCATCTATCTCATCCCGAACCGAATTGCCTAAGATCAAGGAGCCTGAGACGAGTGGGTCCTCGGACCCCGATTCTCCTACCTCCCGCCAATCTCCTGGGGATGCTGGGAACACTTCGGGCGGTGGTCGGACGCTTGGGAAGAAGATTCGACAGAGCTTTCAAAGACATCCACCAGTACTCAAGGCGTTGACTGCGAAATACGATCCAGAGGAGTATTATCAAGCCAAGAAGAAACTGAAGAAAGCCGTCCTGGAGTGCTACCGGTGAATGTCACTTTCACTGCCACATCTGCTCGTACCTGACAGGAGACCACATAGCGGGCTAGAAATTCTGGACAACTATCGCGTGAGTCCCTCCTCACTCGACCTTGGCGGTAATGACTGACCAGTCACTAGACGTTAAATATCATTGGGTTTAGGAAGGCACTGAAGAAGTTTGAGAAAGTTACTCGAGTAGGCCATTTTCCTCTCGTTTTGACGCGCTATATTCATTCATCATTATCAGATACCAGCCATGCAGGCCTATACCACAGAAAGGATTGAGCCAAATGCGTTCACCTCGGGTCGCGCGGTTGAAGTCATGATGCGAGACCTTGAGGAGCTCTTTGCAGCCCGCTTTAGTAAGTCTTGCATTTCGTGTTATCTTCTAAGCGAAGCGGTTGAGCAGTCAACTAGCCAAGGGCGACAAAAAGAAAGCACTTGCTCGTCTTCGCGGCGGCATACAACATCGAAGTCATCACTTCAGTACATTCCGTTCGGGATTGATGATTGGTCTGGCCGTTCCAGCTTTCATAGATGGCCTCGTGGAAAGTGAGAGTCTGCGTTCATGTCCTCTCATACACCAGCACTGATGCGTACAACCTAGGCTTCAAGAAAGACACTCGGGAAGATATGCCTGCTTGGGATGGTCTTCTCTATATCTACGCCATCTTATTTGTCCCGGTGTTCTTCGTTCTGCTCATCGGCGTGAACCTGCAAGTATGGGCTGCGTCTCGTATCAACTACGTATTCATTTTCGGTGGGTCTTTCAGGCATGTCAGGATCCCATACTACGTTCTCATTCCATATGTTTCTAGAACTGGAGCTTAGGACGAAACTCGACCATCGACAGTTTTACGAGGTAAATGGATTCTTTCCCCTGGTCTTGCAGAGCACTTCTTTACTGATACACCACTAGATACCCTCATTCCTTCTCTGCACATTATGCTACGCCTTTTGGCTTTCATTCAAGCGAATAGGGGAAGAAACTGTCACCCCAACGATATGGCCATTACTCTGGCTGGCGCTGGTGGGGGTGGTGATGTTCAACCCTTTCCCCATCTGGTTCAAACGATCACGATATTGGCTCATCGGAAACGTCTCAAAACTGTTGATATCGGGCACGCAAAGAGTTGAGTTCGCCGATTTCTGGATGGGGTAAGTTCTACGTTCCTGACTCTCAAATCCACGATCTTGAGCTGATTAATGTGCACCAAATAGTGACCAGTTCTGCTCTCTCATCTTCACATTGTCCAATCTGTACTTCATCCCCTGTGCGTATTCTGGCGGTCTAGACGACGGTTGGCAGAGATGTTCTACACGCAATCCTCGGTGGTATATTCCCTTCCTGTTAGGTTCCTTGCCTCTCCTTTCTCGTGCCATCCAAAGTCTTCGGCGTTATCACGATTCTAAGCTCTTCACCCATTTGATTAATGTGAGTTCACCGGGATGAGAATCGTTCTCCTGATAACTAATATCCTATTCGATACATTAGGGAGGAAAATATGCGACAGGTATCGTATACTACTTGAGTTATTACATTTGGAGAAACCATGGTACGTCACATTTTCCACAAGCAATCGTGTGCCGGATTGAAGCAGAAACCTACCACAGGGGGCGGTCGTGGAAAGAGCTTTGTGGTGTGGATCGTATTTGCAACATGTTACTCTATCTACGCTGGATCCTGGGTACGTATCTTTGTCCTCTCATTCGACATAGCAGTTGTCTTATAATATCGTCATCCTAGGATCTGCTGATGGACTGGTCTTTACTTCGACCACATGTTCCACGGTACCCACTTTTGCGTCCGAATATTCTCTACACCAACGCCGTTCCCGTAAGTCCCAATTACACCATTGCTACGGACATAGTCGATAGCAACTCATGACTCTAACATCTCACAGGTCTATTACTTTGCCATAGTGAGTTGTTGCTGCTTCCTCGCTTCCCATACCGCCGATTATTTACCCTGTCTCTCTAGATTACCAACGTCTTATTAAGGTTTCTCTGGGTGCTTTACATTCCAGAACAGGGACCCAACTTTCTCTTACGAACGTTCATTGTCGCAATGCTGGAGGCTCTCAGACGGTGGCAGTGGAACTTCTGTGAGTGTGGCCAAAACCTTAAAGACTGAATTATTCGAAACCAGGTTGACTTTTTTGATCCTTCTAGTCCGTCTTGAGAACGAGCACTTGGGTAACGTGGATCAGTACCGTGTGACCCGCGAAGTGCCTTTGCCGTACGCAATCGACGCTGGTGACGACTCGGATGATGAAGACGATCGCCGAAGCCGTAGGAGCAGGAGCAAGAGTGTTGGGAGCAGTAAAGCGTCATCTACTCTCCGCTGGCGTCGAGGAAGAGCAAACACGGTAACATCACGGAGAGATGACAACAGCGAACAGCTTTCTTCAGACTAGATTCCATACTTATCCTCCCCCTAGACTCAGCAGTAAATATTCCCTATTAATTATATTGATGACTCGAGACATCCCACTGTCGTAGCAAGCAATGGTTGCCAGAGGAGTATCGAGGTGAAGCTGAAGGTTTACTTCATGGAAGAAGCGAGTTGCTCCAATTCCCTGGCGATCAAAGAATTCGGACATGTCCGTTTCAATTGCCTGGTATTCGCAAGGTCAGCATCAGTGACTTGGAAGGTAGCAAGCTTGTTGGTTGACTCACTCAAGCCTCGCCTTATCGCCCCGTTCCTTGCATTCTTTGCCTGCTGCCCGCCATTCATTGCATTCTACGTAAAGGTCGACCCTCTTGTTGGCATCGCACCGAGGCACATAGCTGGCAGCTTCCTTATGATGCCCCTTCTCAACCAAATGTCGGACGAACGGAGTGTAACCAATGGGACTGCGTCTGGACCGCGCAAACGCGTCTAGGGCCTCAAAGTCACGGACTTCTGTGAGTGCATGGAGTTTGGTGTACCAGAACCTGATGATAACGGCTTTGCTCAATGACGGAAATACACAATGATAGTGTTGCATTCTCACCGCTTGTCTGGAACTTTGAAATCAGCTTTGAGTTTGTCGGCCCGTTTGGCCATTCCGTTGATCAGCAGGACCCGGATGGTTTCATTCACGCTCAAGCCAAAGAACGAAATCTTCCCATCTGCCTCTTTTTCCAGCTGTTGCTGGGTTTGTAGAAGTCGTGCGTTCTCGTCCATCATCTGAAAAAAAAACCCCATCAGCAAACGGAATTGTGTATTTTCAACACCTTCCAAAGAATGTTCTGTTACCTTCGCTTCGAAACCTCGTTCTTTATCTTCCGAAAAGAACTTCTGAGCTGCTTTGACAGAATTGATCTTTGCTGTTGGGTCCTGTCATGGAACACGCGTCCGATTAACCATACATGGAACAGGGTGTACACACTCACCAAACTGTTCGCCGCCTCATTCAAACACAGGACCGCACTTTCCACCCGTCGGTCATCGGAGTAGTAGAAATCGCGGAGCATCTCCGGATTCTGTTCCCGGGCGTACACTTGGAGCAGCTTGCTCGCAGGAGCCAGATGAGCGCCACCTTCCTCAAGCAAGCGGAAGAATGATCCAATAGCAAGCCGTTTCTGCAGGTGTAGAAGAACGTGGTATACTGGGAGTATGTTGGCAGATCAAACTTGCACCTGATATCGGATATTGGTAGTAATTCGTACCTAGATCAGTATCTCCGCTTTCAACCGCTTTGTTGAGAGCTAGCCTATCCTCCTTCATGCTGAGCAGTAATGGTACTTGGTCCGATGCCTTAGGCTCGTGGTCCAGGAGCTACACGAGGTCAATGAATGAATGACTTGCTGATCAGAGTAAAACGCTGCCTACCTTCGTAGCCAAATCCGTTCGTCCGACTTCCCAGGCCTTCCGAGCAATCTCTGCATAGCTGACACCAGTACCACCCACCGTCTCAAATTTTTCGACGATGGATTTGCAGATTATGTCTTCATCCAGCACAGCATCACTTGTGGAGGCAGCTGGTCTTGACTTCAGAATCTTCGAGCAAGCCCAGTGTTTGAGCACCGGAGAGGAAGATAGCGATAGGAATCCCGATATCCGAAGTGCAAGTAAGTGAAGATTGCGAGCGGTGAGCCGGCTGATCAACTGTCCAGGTGAGAGTTGGGTGTATCTGTCGATCAAAGTGAGGTCAAGCAACGGCTGAACGATTGATCGACGTACTGTGCGTAGGTGATGGGGATCCCAATCTCATAGTATCTGACAGCATTGAGAACTTTCAATACTTGCCCCATACTCACAAAATCGGTGGAATTGTACGAATCCAAAAACGCTTTCCCAAACTTTGCAGCCTGAATAATAAACGTGAACCCCGGCTGTCTCACGATACAGGAATGAGAGACTGACATTGAGGAGACGGCGCTGCCAGTACGGTTCCCATTCCCTCCCAGCCGCATCAATGCACTCGTCCACCGCGGCCGCAAGCTCTACTCGTATGCTTCGAATACTCTCGTCCGCCTTTGGTGATCGCCGAGTGAAATGGTCCCATGCGTCGTATAGGATTGCAGATGGAGATGAAGACCCAGGTCGGAAAACAGAGACTGACGAGGCTGTAGATCTGTGAATAACATCAAATGCGAGCATATGACGCGGCACGCACCTGGTACTTTCTGAATGAATTCACATGCATCAGGGCCAAGGATGCGTACGCCATCAGCTTCAGTGATAGCAAACGTGGGACCCGTATAGAAATACCTACGAGGAGATAAGCATCTGTATGATTAACCGAGCAAGCTGATCACATACTGTAGCGTGTCGCCGAATGGCCCAACAACAATAGCAGTCGTGTCCCATGTAATCAATACAGCGTCATTGCCACACCATTCTACCTGGCTGGCTTCACCCTCCGCCCCGATGACATGGGTGGTATCAAATTCAGCCAGACTTCGTTGAAAATCCGTGGAAACCACCCATAATGTCCTAGAGGAAGTCAACAAAGCCAGAGACTTGCCGTTTGGGGAGGGTGCAAGATGAGTGAAGGGTCCTCGAGAAAGTCGCTGATCGGTAGCCTCAAGATTGTCGACACTGTATACCGTGGACTCGGTAGAAAGCAGGACTTCAACGTGCCGGGATATTGTCAGGTCGGGTGGGATGACAGTCCAAGAATGCGGGGGTTGGGTTAAACCTGTTGGCCCATCTTTGAGCTGTCGAGGTAATTCGACTGAACAGGAAACGTACCTGGGTTTGCCAAAGTTAAAGGTTTTCCCCCTTCCCACCCTCTGACATCCAATAAAGCCAACGAGCCGGTCAATGCTACTAATCCGCCTTCGTGGATCCTTGCATCAACAATCCCCATTTCACTCGCCTCGCTCCCCAATGAGTATTGCTGATAGTCCCCTTGAAGATCATAAAGTCTGTATGTACCCTCTTCGTTTAGAACAGCAAGGCGTTCATCAAAAGTCCATCCGAACTTGACGATTTTTCCTTGGTCCCACTACATTCAACAAGAGGTTAGTTCCGTCGGTATGAGTTACACATAGCATCGGATAACCACACTGAAAGTAAGAAGACCCTCTCCAGCAGGAGAATAGACATGTAACTGAGCCTTGGAGAACGCAGGGGTTGCATGTCCGTAAGCAACCATCTTTGAGGTATCTCGCATTACAGCTGGAGGCGTCGTGACGTTCGTGAGCGGTCAAAGCAGTCCACATGTAGCACAGTTGACAGACCTATTGGACCACCATACCGACATCCTGCTACGAAGAAGTCCCCAAGGTTGGGTAATTTACCAGGGATTGAGTAGAGCTGGTGGCGGCGATAGAATGCATTTCCGTCCTGCATTGCCTCCCAAGAGACGGTGGGATGTTCGGGCTCCATTTTTCAGGCCTGTTACGAGGAGATGCTTGGAATTATTGGCTGATAATTGACGCAAAGAGGAGCAAGACGCGGAGGTGGACCAGTGTGTTCCTAGCTATCGGGTTTGTGGTCGGATTACATTCACGCGCCAACTCGGACGCGACATGAAGGAACGTGTCACGTGATCCCCTCTCATTTGTATGTCAGTAAGTACTAGTACTTTGAGACGCGCTCATATGCAAGACAACTCTCGTGCTTGGAGGAAATCTAGAGACAGACTTATTATACATGGGATTTTTGCTGCGTTTAAGAAAGCCAGGTGCCGTCACGTCAAGTGTGTTTCCGGAACGACTGCAATTTATGAAATTATGAGAGTAACGCAGACGGTGAAATAGGTTAAGGAGAGTAGCGAATGCAAGAGATAACAATAGCAAGCAAATTCGTGTCCATATCAGTCCGAAAGAATCAAAAGGGCTGATTCCACGAGCGCTCTGCCGTAGGATCAACTCAAGGGTATCAGGTGATAAACGTTCATACAATCCGAATGGGTATGCGTGCACGCGACTCATCCTGTCCAAAGAGCACCGAGACCTCGAGGAAATACTGCTCATGGGTAAGTAACGGGACAAGGAGTTCTAAATTGATTGCACCGACGAACCTTGACAGTAAACCCAGCCCAGTTGATACTCGGCAGCATGTTTTTATTCAGCTGCATCTTTCCCTTGTAAAGCCCGTCTGGAAGAGAGGTATGCTCTTTGAGTGTGGGATGCTTCTGGTTGGGTTCTACCCGACCCCGAGGGCGTTTGGGAAATCCGATAGACACGTCCGTCTGGAGCGTTCGTGTCTCCATCACGCCAGGCGTGGGCATCGGTGGGATCTCCGGGAGAGGCTTCTCTCTGAGCGGCGGGGCGGAGAAATGTGAGCGTATTGATTCACTAGGTGATGAGAGGGCATTGCTGATCGGTGATGCACTCTTGTGCATTCTCCGGAGGAACCGACCACCGAGTTTTGAGGGAGAGGGGGTCGATAGGTCCTCACTGGAGACAGAGGACGATAGCGACGAGGTAGACGAATGCTTCAGGGCCGAACGCGATGTGAAAACGGTGACTTGACGAAGCAACGAGACAGCTATGGTAGCGTCCACCGCAATCTCGCGTGCTAGTAGACTTGATCGTGGTTTGGTGGTAAAAACTGCAAAATATGGGAGTGAACCTGAGCGCGAGAAGGTGGCGGGAGTTGGCAACGTGATCTGTGACGTACATCAGAAATAATAAAGCCAACGGAAAGCAGGTACTTACTGCACACTTGAAAGGTACAGGGCGATCAGAACGAAGGGGAATCTCAAGCCACGCGTTGGGTTCCGCATTGATGGCGTCGAGTGACAGAAAATCCGAGTCAGGCTCATAGAGAATAGTAGCGTTCACCCTGTGTCATGGGTGAATATCTGCCTCAAAGAAAAGGACAACATGTTGAGCCGCTTACCTGACGCGCTCATCAGGATCTGGGCCCTCCCACTGGGCGATTACCAAATAATCGACTTGTGCACGCTCCACACCAGTTCTTCCTCGCACATCAATCTCTCCCATGGACAATGTAGAAAATGTTGGCGGGAACTCCTCCTCCGGGTGGGGCGGACGAGGGATTTCGAACGAGAAAGGGAACGCTTGACTTGGGGGTACAGCATGATGTGACTGGGAGGAACCTTCGGCCATACTAGGTCTCCGATTGCGGCTCTTCCGCACTGCTGTGATAGCTTCTCGCAGTGTCGAGGACCGTGGGCTTGAACTTTCGCCGGTAGAGAAAGTCAACGTTGAGGAGAAGAACAGATGTCGGTGTTTGCGGATATCGTCTTGCATCCTCTCAGTTGGCGAAATAAACAAAAATGCGCCCTCCATCTGCCAGTGATGGCGTCAAAAATGTGTCTGAGACAGCTTTGATGAGTATAAAGAAGCTCACGGTCACGGTCAGGCGACCAGGAGTCGCAAACAACTTGGGATCCAGGTGAACAACGCCTTGAATTTTGTCGCGCTCGGTAAAGACGGGAAGAGGTCGGGAGCCTCCATAACCCTCGCGATCAACGACCCTCACCGAAGGACTATGAACATGGATCTCCAGTTGTTGAGAGCTGTGAAGGTAAAAGGGGGCTGTAAGTTCACTGTGTGTGAATGGTCTGAGGGGCATCCTGAAACGTACCGAAAAACAGAAATGTTGCTGTGGTCACACTCGCCGTCGCCCGCCGTAGGAGAGGGATAATGACCCAATGCAGGCGTGGATTCCATGGCTGGTCGGGATATGACGTTCAGTCTAAGGCGGGGGCGAGAGACTGTAGTCGTGACGGTGGCGGATACCATGGATGGTGGCAACAGCAGAGGAAGAGGAGCTGAAACGGTTTGACTTTGAACAAGAGACCGAAGCGGCAAACGCCTCACGATCCGGAACTGGTCTAAAAGTTGACCGATGATCTATGCGAACCAAGCGTGAGCTTATAAGCTACAGCGAATGGCATCTCTCTGTGGGGACGGCATTCGCCCGTTTCGACGAGAGATGAAGACAGAAACGCTCATACCGGGCGACGAGCTACCGCTTGACACACGGGAGACGCCCGGTATCTGAGAAACTTGGCATGTGTTCCTTTGATTTGAAAACAGCATTTGGTCAAGGTACCGAATCTATGGATTGGCATCAGCCCACGAAATAGCAGATGTTGAGCCTGGCCTGAGAGTTTCTGCCGAACGATAAAATAGCTTACAATTCGACCTTGCAGCCTCGCTCTGAATTGCTCGGGCCACCATCCGCAACATCCCTCCCTCTTTCGGTGATCACTTTGTCTGCGCCATGTTTGGGAAATGTGAACAGTTCTAGCGCGTCACTGTTGTGGGAATCACCACGATCTACGCGACGACATACGATCGAGGGTGGAGGATGCAACCAGATCCAACTGGAGTGATCAGATTTCCTGAAGATGCCTCCCGCGGCTGCAACGCGGCTGCGCAGGTGACGATCTTGTGTTGATCCTGTGGTCCATCCCACCGTGTGATCACACATATCAATCCCTCAACACGATTGCTTCTTCACGGTCGGCATTCATAACTTCAATGAATCCAGCACGTTCAGCATAATGCGGGCTTGCACGGTTGACCACGGAAGACAGATGGAACGTGGTCTTTGAAAAACCAAACCCAGTCTAAAGAACAGCGTCAGTTTGTATGTTATCGTTATGCGTTGCTGTGGTGAGCCGGCCACCTGTGTCAACCACCCTCACCATATTGGTCAGGCTTTTGGGTGTGGAGGCTGACGTATGTGACAGGTGGTGTGGAAGTTCCCAATCCCAGCGACCGGTTACCTGGTTGGGATGGTAACAACTTTGAGGAAGCCTCAAAGGAGCGCTGGAACTGGGTTTTACGGTGCCAGCGGACTGTGGAGTAAGTATTTCAGAGATAGCCATCGTGACTCATGTATAAAATCTTTGACCCAGGATTGGTCTTCGGACACAGAGGTAATTGTCGATGGTGAAAGAAATCCAGGATTGACATCGAACTTGAACCCTGTAGACGAACAACCCAGCGGGTTAACGATTCAATTGGTCTGCGGAAGATTCGCGTTAGTTATTACGGGCAGCTCCGAGTCCGTCGCAATTGAGCACACACGCCACGCAGCTGGATGCACAGATAACGTAGGATAAATTTCAAATTCGACTAGAGGGATGCGACCGTGGAGTTTTGGACTGCTTTGTCTAGGAAGAGGATGAACGAAACGGTCGGAAGGGGAAACGAGAGGATCCAGAACGACACCGGTGGCATGGAGAATCGATGAAAGTAGGTCCACTCTTTGCCGATAGTCTGCAGAAACGGAATCGAAGGGTGTGAATATTGAATCATAGAACCAGCGACGATGGAAACATTGCAACATATTGAAATCCACCGGGATTCAGGTGAGATATCACCATATGAAGCGCACGACAAAGGGATGCATGGATGTAGATCGGCTTCCCGCGGGCCGGAGGCGTAGCTCGGTGCAGGGTGTGTACCGTCATAGTGTGATAGCGGAAGCCATGGGACCCGGCCTAAGAGACCCGGCCAGGATTTGCGGAAGGCAATAGCGTTAGACCCGCCGTTCAAGCACCATACGTCTTCCGCGATGCACTCACTGGTGTGTTTCCATAGAAGAGCAAATGGGATTTTTGTCCCGTCAAGAGGGCAGGAACGAACCGATCATGCATCGTCATACTTTGGACACATTTTAGGTTTTGAGGGTCTCGCGGTCCAGGCCCCTCAAAAGCGTGAAAAGCACCGAGGAGATGCAACGAAACCTTGAACTTGGCTTCGACCACCCTGCACCGTTGTAAGTATCCGAATGCAGCTGGATATTCAGCACTCACATACCTTGGTCACCTGGTCCCGATAAGTCTGATAACATGATTCCATCGGAGGCATCGCGCAGTCGACGAGGACAGCAACGCTTACTCAAGCTCTGCGGTACCCGCAGCTGGTGATCACAAGCCTCCGACGTGAGAACTCGGTACCGAGGCATGCGCTAAATAAGCGCAGGGAAAGAAAGCTTGAATATAATGGTTTCCTTGGTGCTTGACGTACACTTTGCCAACTTGCGAGCATCTGCAAATCAACGACCGACGCTCAGTGATAGTGCGCTTTACGTCCGAGTCATCCCACATATAGCTCTGTGACCAGCAGGTTTCATGGCAAAGCATCCACTTCGTACTTCACAATTGTTTCGAGCGGCCGTGGGAGATAATGCTACTTTCGTCGACGGCGCTATGTGAAGACTGGTCGGTGAGTAGCCATGTGTTCGGAGCACCTTCTAGAATTCAATTGAATGAGATACCTGCAACCCAAACTCACAACAGAAAGAAGGGAGGACGGACCTGGAGTGTTCCGCTTTGACTGTTTGTTCCACGGCGGCTGTTCCTATTCAATTGAATGGGTGGTGGGAGGGGTCGTCGGAGGAGGAAACGTGGCTTCCGTTAATTAAGCCCTCCGCCCCGACTGAATTCCTCAGATATCTCCCGGTAACCAGTAGTATAGGACCCAATCATGAGGAAGTAGGGTCTGTTATGTTTCGTTTCGCCATCACCGTGCCGAAGACGATGTCAAATCAGTCAGTGCCTGGCAAAGAGGTTAAAATCTAGACGATTTGGTACCAGAAAACATTGAGGAATGTCCACATTTCACTATATCAAGAACAAGGTATTGTCGATTTGCGGTTTCATCAGACTTCGTTGGGGCAGTAACACATCGTGGCATTATGATACTGAATTGTCGTGGCGTCGAAGTTCGGAAAGCCCTGCGGGAAATCAGGACGAATCACGTCAACATTACAGTGTATAGGATAGCCAAAGTAACCACAGACAGTGGGCCATAGCGCTACACCCGAGGTGCACGTAAGTAGTCATGGGCGCACACCGTAGCGGCGAGATAGATAGTTGATCCATTGAGAGAGTTGAGCTAACGTCAACGTGAGATTCTGCCCTTAATAAAGATCGCCCCAGTATCCAAGTTACATCACCTGAATAGCACATTGTGCAAAGTTTATGTCCACATTCGTGCGGTTTGGTCGGTCTAGCTTATTCCTGCCAACGAGTGAGAGTATATCTTAGAAAGCTGAGAAACACGGTGGCAATATTCTCGCTGCTTACCTCAAATAAGCAAAGACTGAATGTCAAAGTTCGAGGGTCCTTGGCAAGTTTCTGTGGGGAGAGTGCATTCTATGTGTACGATAGAAGTCTCGCGAGAGAGCAGCGGGATCGTCGCGTTCCTCAGAGAAGAACTTAGAGGAGACAAGGGCACCTAAAAAGACTCAGGCTGTCGATTATTGTAGGCACTCTATTGGATGTGTAATGGGGCAGACGACTGCACATGTTCTAGATTGAATTTCACTGGTGAGCCTCTTCGTGATTTCACTGGGCAAGAACCTCGAAATCTCACCACTACCCAGTAAGTACGTGCCAGTGGTAGAGTATTGCAGGGTGGACGGTGCTCACCGGACCACTGCGCTGAAAAACCAGATGGAAGAGGTAGAGATAGTTACCGTCACTGTGCAAGTCGTTGCTATCCTCTGGCAGTCACGGTGGTAACACGCTTTGACCGGCCCTAAACTAATTTATGATGAACTGTATGTTCTTCAATGCTGGTTCAACCATGCCAGCCTACACTTTGCGGTTTCAATTTTCGAGATATCTGGAGATCAAGTGGTCGTCTTCGTCGCTAACTCGACCTTTCAAAAGGGTATTAATATTACCTCAAGGGAATTTATCAGACGTGTTTTCAAAATATGTCAGTATACTTGTTCTTGGTATTATCTGTCAGGCTTCTCCATATATATGCCCTCAACTCACTTCTTCGTCAATGGGGGTCCCTCTGAGCAAGGCTTCATATGACGGGCTGATTTTTTTCAATGTATTGTTTGGTACGGGTTTGAAGAGCTTCAAGTTGAAGCTTGAAGGCTCCACCGGCCCGGAGGAGGGATTCGGACTTATGACGGGCTTCGGAGTTCGACATACGGTCTTGCCCACCACTGGCATCAGTGACTGGACGCTCGAAGTTGCTCTCCTCACTTCTAACAGCGACAGTGGCTTGGGGCTACGGTACGGTGCGTTCTACTACATGATTGCCAGGACTACTGTCACCCACACAATCATTACCTTTAGAGAATCATCGCGTTTGTTAACGCAGTCCCATTACCAAGGACCGTAAGGGCTCCATAGCAATCATTGCGCTCAACGACACGACCGACCCTGTAATCCGCTAACGATGTAACATTGACAGGAAATCCCGCGTCTGTTCTCACAAAGGTTTCCGGATCGTTGAATGCTGGCGAACGCCATATCAATTGACCAATGTGGGTGCCAATCCGTCAAAGTATCAGAATTCCACACCCTAATAGAGTCTTAAGTCCCGTAGCAACCGTCCCGGATCCATACTTCCAAATCTCAATACCCCCATCAATCCGTCTACGACCGGTTTCCAAACGACGTTCATGTTTCCGCAGATCCCGCCGGAACTGAATGATCGCATAATCGACCACCTCCATGACGATGTCTGCTCGCTTTCAGCATGTGGATTAACATCGCGCGCATGGCTTCCTTCCGTGCGTTATCACCGCTTCGGTTCAACAGTCGTCACGGTTCCCAGATTAGCAGCATTCAGGTCGCTCATCGATAACACTCCCGAGATTGGTACCTTTGTGCAGGGATTTACGTTGGGTACCCACTTCCCTGGCTTTCATAGGGTTCTTCCCGCCGATGATTCACTCCTCCCTGCGATTTTGACCGCACTGCCCTACGTCAACGATATTCAAGTCGTATCTTTCACTTGGAATACACGATTTCAGGCATTCAGCCAAGCATATCCTGCATTGCAACACCTGACCTTCGTTAATTGCATGTTCCCGACCGAGCTGGCTCACGGATTTCCGCTGTTTCTGGCAACCTTTCCTTTCCTACGCTCGCTGTCTCTCCAAAACCCCTCATTCTCTCACCCCGGTAGAAATTGGGAGTGGGATGAGACGGTTCCGCGGCCCCCACTCACTGACCTTTGCCTCACCCGGGTCCCTGGCACAGCAGCTTTATGCCATTGGTTACGGAGCGCATCACAGGAATCCACTATCAAGTCATTCACTACCAACGTTGGTGAAGTCTGGAAGGCAGAGCAGGCCTTACACGTATTTCGTTGCTTTGGGCATTCAATCAGGACCCTTGACCTCACCCTTGACTCATACTCGGGCTTAGCAGGTACGCATGCCCACATATCGCCTCTTGCAGTCAATCTCACAAATTCTTTGCAGCTATCTTTGAAGAAGCGCAGTTCAGTATCGAAGGGTGCACAGGTTTACACGTACTGCACTTGGAATTACACCTTCATGGGATGTGCGTGAAGACTAACTCGGATCTTCGCTGGATATCCGTCATTCTCAGCCAAATCTCCTCGCCAAACATCCACACGATCACATTCTCCCTGTGTGCGGACCCTATGTCTGACTACCGAGGTCTTGACTCCGAATGCGCCGTTCGGCCGCTGCAAGTGGCGTCCTTCACAAATCTGATAGAGTTCGACTGGGAGGACATTCACACTGCGAGAATGAAGGATCCCCAGCCGGCGTTAGTGGTGAAGGGACAGGGCTTGAGTGATTCGCTGCGAAGTCACCTTGAAGCTTTGGGTTTACTGCCTTTGTGGAGCCAGTCATATCAGTTCAACACCTCGTACTAACGCAATCGGGTACGTACGTGGTATTGTGCCCGCCTTTGTTATCAGTCGCGCTCAACTAGTTACTATTTATTCTTCAATTGAATAGTTACAATTCCACAAGCACTACATGGGCGATAGTTTAGACAGTATGGCATTGGCGTACGGTTGGTCTGAACAAATTAGTGCTCGCACATATTGAACTTTGCGCTGTCCAAACGGTGGTTGAACTGGTCAACGTTCTGGCTGCGTTCCTTCATCAATTCCTTCCGAATCTGCTTAGCCTCCTGTTGCGTCATCAGCCCTGTCTCTGCAAGGACCAAACTCTGTAACTCCCTCGGCAAGTTTCCAAATGATACCCCTCCGGTCTTGTCAGTCATCGTGTGCAACTCGTCCTCCATCCACTCCATTTGTTGAGGTGCAACGTCGGTAGTGGAAGTGATTCTCTCGTTTGGCTCAACGAGGAAGAATGCTAGGATCTTGCGATGACCGGGTTTAGTGCGGTCGACGAGCTCGAACGGCGCAACTCGATGTTGGTAGATATTAGGGAAGGCGAGCGCAAGTCCGCCCGAAGTCGCGATGGAACCCCTTTCCTGTATCAATGGAGTCTCTTCACTGAAAGAAGAGATTAAATGAGCTCCCACGAGCAGCTGATTGTTTCATAAGGGAACGCACCCCTGACCGAATAATATGTCCATGCAAAGTTCGTCATCTTGTTCGTGGGGATAAGGATCAGCAGTTGCAGTACGGAACTCCAGCCGTGACTCTGAAATGTTCTCGGAGTCAAGATACTGTCAAGGATGTTAGAGTGACAGGTAATATTCTCCGGTCAGAAATGCGCACGTAGATACCAGTCGCCACAATCCTTTCATTCATCATGCCTGCGCGACCGTTAGATGATACGAAACGGTGTGCTAGGAAGGATAGCATACCTTCAACGTGCCAATTACCTCCAGGATACTTTGGCATCTTCGGTGTGAGGTGTATGTTCGCCAACTTGACGATGCACTGGACAGTACGTCCACGCAAGTTCACGATACGGAAGTCCCTTTCTAGAGCACCCTCGTAGGTCTTGGGTGCCTGCGGGAGGGCAATTTCTGATCGTCCCAGTGCCCAGGCGCGCACAACGGCGGGGTCTTCGTCCTCGTCATCTTCATCGCCACTGCCTCCCTCATCGTCACTGCCTCCCTCATCGCCACTGCCTCCCTCATCGTCACTGCCTCCCTCATCGCCACTGCCTCCCTCATCGTCGCTACCACCGTCTTCATTGTCGCTACCACTCTCGTCGTCATTGCTGTCGTCATCTTCATCCTCTCCTTCGCCCTCTTCATCGACATCTGCGTCTGAGTCTCCGTCGCCAGACCCTTCCTTGCCATCCTCCCCATCAGATTCCCCTGCGTTGTCTTCCCCTGCGTCCTCGTCGTCCTCGTCACCATCTTCCGCCTCTCTCGGAGACCGTGCTTCCAGCGTCCCCCAAAAGCACGGGATAATCCCGTTTTCGTCGGTCTTGATTCTGCCAGGGAGGGGAACGTATTCTCGGATGAATAAGGCCTCGTCGCGCTCCGTACTGCTGAGATAGTGTTCACGATTTCCCAAGAAGGAGCCATGCGTTCGGGGGCGATCGGTTTTATCGATAGCACCGAGGACGCGCTCAAACATAGGTATGAAGCGGCTGAGAATTTTAGGGATGATGTCGTAGAGCTCTACATGGGACTTGTGAAGATTGTTAATGTACGAGGAGGTCAGACGGACTTGGCCATCATCCTCGACGTAGAAGTCGGAAGGGAGCCACGCGAATTTCTCGGACGCGAAGTTACTGTCGCCAGCAATCGCGAGTTTGTCCAGGTCGACTGTCGCTAGGGATGTCGTTCCATTTGCATCACGCACTAACGTACGGCCGTAGACGAGGCAGTAGAGCGACGGGTGAACCAAGTCAAGGACTTGATGATTGGAACCAGGATGCCAGTCCTTCTCTGCCTCGGGAACGTCTTCCAGTCGCTTGAACCCGGCACGCAGAGCTTCCACAAGCTCGCTGGAAAGGAGCTTGTAGGAGTAGAAAGTCGCGTCGTTGCATGCATGCTGTTCATGTCCGGTCAATACAGGAACCATAGGCCCTTACGCAGGATAAAGGAACCGACCTGAATGCCAGAGCTTTTGTCTGTTAGCTTTGCGTACGCCTCTAGTTCCTTGAAGACGTAGTTAATCTAAGTTGTGAGGCGCGTCAATATTCCAGCTGAGACGTAAGGATGGGTCGCACAAACCATGTTATGCGTCAGCTTAACATCACGAGGTTCATTCTTCTGGGACGCAACCGCCTCTTTCTTCCATTTGGCCAGCACCTCCTTACGCTTCATCTTTTCCTGCCAGTCTTGCTTCTCTCGAATAGCCCACGAAAGCTTCATCATGCGTATTTCTGCAAGCTGACCTGAAGGTGAGATAACACTCTGGTAGGCGGTGACAAGATGTTCATACCGTTTTCATATCCTCGATATCGTTACTAGGAGGTTCGTCATATTCGATCTCGCCTCTCGCCGCAAAGGGATGGGGATAGCGAAAGGGAAGATCGCTGCCATTTATCACAACGCTGTCACCTTGGTTGAAATCGTGGGTGATCATGGGGTTGATCTTGAGGGGTGTCATGTCGGGCAGCAAAGAGTCTTTGTTGGTAGGCATGCGAGCTAGCTGTGGAGGCGAGATTTGAAGGGCACAGGTCTACTGTAAAGTAGGTAGAAGGCAGCGGGCACCACTGCTATTTATACAACGGACATGCCATCACCTCCGTGACTGCGTCTCCTATATTGAGCGGGGGCGCCCGCCGCCCAATGTGTGAAGGGTAAATCACCAACGGTGAATATTGGAATGGCTGCTGTCGTCGCCGGTCGAGTCATTGTGAGGCCCGATGGCGACACCGACTTGGCACCACGCCCAAACCGTTCCAAAGGCGACTCGGGTCCGCCGCTCACAAGATGACAAGCAGAGGTATTGTAAGCGATATCCTTGAGGCCAAAAGTAACTGCAAAGACAGAATTTGAAAACTGACAAGTACTATAGTCAGTTCCGAAGCAAACGGATTTTTCCGAACCGAGGTCCGACACACACGTGATGCGAATTGCTGAGACCCACGTGGCATGTCGGCACAAATTGTGACGAATCCGTGGCCGATTCACCTCGTCCAGCGACCACCACCATCCTTATCCTTCGTCTCTTCCCTCGCACTCGAGTTATTGCAATGCCTGTAAGTTGTGTGGATCCTGCCCTTTACTCGCAAAATCCTCGTCACTTACTTTCAATTCTGCAGCGTCAGTCACGCTCTTCTCGCCCTGCGCCTCGGGCTGCCCCAGCTGCTGCCCCCAGCCAGAGTAGAGGTGCACATACCGCAGCTGCCCCCTACCCCGGCTCCTCAGCACCATCTGCTTCGCATGCGCCCCCTGTTCCTCCTCAAGCTCAGGCTTCCGGCCAGCCAGGCATGCTCGCCCAGATGGCTGCCACCGCTGGATCTGTAGCGGTCGGTTCGACTATTGGTCACGGCCTTTCCAGTATGCTCTTCGGTGGTTCTTCTAGTCACGCAGCTCCTGCACCGGAGGCCCAGGCTGTTCCTGTGCAGCAGCAACAGAGCACGTACCAGTCTCAGGGTGTTAACTGTGAGGTTCAGGCCAAAGGTTCGTCTTATTGAATTCTTTCTGAATCCGTTCTTGGTGCTAACCGCGTTGTTCATATGCAGACTTCACCAAATGTCTTGAAAAGGCTGATCTTCCCTCGTGCTCATGGTACCTGGAACAGCTTAAAGCAGTACGTGTGTTTCTGTTAATCACATTCTCGCTTTAATAACATGTCTCTAGTGCCAAGCTGCAGCTGCTCCTTATTAGAGTCTTCAATGCTGTATCTACATGACTCGCGTAATGCACTTCAATACATCCCTACTCTAAATTCAGGGTCCTGAAATGTTCCGAGTCCACTCTGATGAAGGAAATACCGCTCGGGATACAGTAGGTCAAAGTGCACTACTAATTTTTCAGTGAAGTGGCTTCCATACGGCAGTAAATACTGCTCTGCCTCAATTATTGGTTGTAGTCTACTATGAGCGAGGCCTAGTGAGGTTGCGATCCGGATTTTTACCAATCTACTGGCCTCGCTTGATAGCGCCTTCGCGGAGGGGATTGCTGACGTAGCGGTCCACTGGTCGGGAATGTATGCTCGAAGTGCGATGAACTATTTACATACCTTGCTTGACAGCCTCCTTGCGCGCTGAAAGAACTGTAGGCTACAGTGCCACTCGGAAGATTGAGTGCGAACAAGACCATTGTTCCTTGCTTGCGTCATACACGTGATGGGAGGAACAATGCCCTTCACGACCTCCAGTTTCGGAAGTGGATGATACTTCAGATCGGAGGTAGGAGAACAATGGACTTTCGGGATTTTCATGTGCCTTGCCATGCTCATGATCACTCAGCATGCGCATCTATCTATATCAATTGATCCTTGAAGCCAAGTAGTAATACAACTGAGGGGGTGAATGATACAGGAGCAGTGTCCTCGCAGTGAAGCCACAAACAGAAGCTCCGAAGATGCCCAACCAAAAAAAAAAGTGGTAAACGATACAGGTACAAATGGGGTGAGGGGTCCGTGCTGGAGGACACGGGGGAATAATGAGACACGGTGGATATAGAATTAGATGTAACACGCGTAGGTTATACGCAATCGTTGAAGGGAAAAGATGTGGAGTGTTCGTGAGTGCGACGTGAGGGGAGCGTGGCACAGAATGAGAGGACGTGAACTTTTGTGTGCCGTTATGAGTCCTGAGAATTCATAGAGGACGTGGAGGATCGTCGTGAGTGTTGGGCGTTGGGGCCGGTCACAGGGATAACGCGGTAGGGGAAGACGACGGTGCCGGCAGGGAGGTTGGGCGGCTTGCTGAGCAGGCGACGCATGTCATCGCCGAGGTAGAGTTTGGTGCGGCAGCGTGAAGACGCAGGCTGGCCGGGCTTGGTCGTGGAAGTGGAGGTCGCGGAAGGGTAGACGATGACGATGAAGTGGGCGTCCTGGAGACGACGAACACGCAAGTACCGTACGTTCGGATTTCGCGGGAAGCTGCGCTCGAGCTCTACCTCTGGAGAGAGGGATCGGGTGGACGCGTCGGTGCATGAAGACGAAATGGAGAGTCTCCGGCTCTCCTGGTGGCGTTTAGTAGCGTTGTATCGCTCAAAGGCCTGGCAGCAATGTTAAGACAGGTTGGACGAATGGTTGGCGACAAGCTTACCTCTTCTTCGTCTGATTGAGGAGAGGGGAATCTCCTGTCATATCCAGGGAGAATCGTAGAGAGGGAAGGAAGTGCGGGACGGGGGTTGCACGCCATATCTCGAAGGTGGGAAGATTAAGATGAGGGGAGTAAGATTGCGGTTCGTATTTATGGAGTCTGATGCGTATGAAGTGAGTGGACCACCTGGGTACCAAAGGCTCTGCCTTATCAAGATCCTGAAACGTGAAGGGGTATATCGAGTGGCGTTGGGAGGCTTGTGACTGGAGAAGTGGGGAACCATCAACCGGGAGGCGCAGCATGATTTATAGCCAAAAGGACCATTCTTTGAGTTCCTGCATTGTGGGCCAATGCCAAGAGATTGGCCATTGACCTTTCAGGACGCACATTGCTTTGTTCATTTGACGAGTTTACCCGACATGGATGCAGGAGCTGGGGACAATGGACTCCCATTGGGCGTCTAGCTACTTGTTTGGTGATGTTTGGTGCCACCCTCTTGACCGTGACCTCTATTTTCTTTGTCCAGGCTTCGTTTCTTCATAAGTACACCCTCACGTATGGTCATGGCGGACAATGTCCCAAAAATCAAAATTGTATGTCGACAGACTTGACTTGTCATGAAAACTCTGTTAATCCATCCAACCTCGATAGTTGAAAGGCGCAGAGGCCGACTTGTCCGCCGCGACATACCAGATCCATGACGAGTCTCATACGATTGGAAACGCGCTGAGGTGGATGATTATGAAGAAGTGTGTCAAGTTTACCTTCCCATACGGCTATTAACTGACTATTGTGCAGTCCAAAAGTGGAATTCTGCGGATACAGGTGAGTGGCTTTGCTATTGTACTGTGCCGCTCGATGGCTCCTTCGTGGATAATGGACTCCAGCCAGCCCAACCCATTGTCCAGCTTCCAATCGCATAGAAGTCGCTCGGACTCTACCCCATTCTGCCATGTTCCTCCTTGCGAATGACTCATCTCACAACCCCGCCCCCTACAGCGTACCACACCCCTCAGAAAACCACATCAACCTCCGCATTCAGATGTATGGTGAGTCCCCAACTTCTTTGCGTATACTATCTTCTTCTCATTGGTTCGTTATCTCTCAAGACGGCCTCTCATCACTGGACGCCCTTCTCACCGCCCTCTCCAATCTCGACGACGTTTGCCTTACGATTGGCGATGCCTATCGGACAAGTCTCACACAAGACGACTATGAGAAGTGGGAGGAGAAGAGCTGAGATGGGAGGATAATTGCGGGGTCGCCGTTGTTGTATTTTGTGATGTTGCCGCGACGGTTTGTGATCAAGTGCATTGCTGTATCATTATTTGTTTTTGCTCTAATTCATCCCAGCTTCTTCAACTATCCAGTCGTTGGCCTATCTATTGCGGTAGAGCGCGGATGAATGTGAAGGACGCGTGAAATTTACCATGGAGGCGGATTGAGCTGCGGTCTTCACCTGTCTGACTTCTTTCATCTCTGTTTCAGCGTTTTCCATGGTCTTATTCAGCAATGGTCAAGGTAAGCCATACGACTCGTCTCTTGAAAATATACAGTAAGGACTTGCATGCTGACTGAGATAGTTTCAGAGGACACGAACGCGCTATGTACTCCCAAACAACAACTTCCTATCTTCGTCAGCGAACGAACCGTTATGAAGCAAGCCAATTTGGCCGGACGGACGAACGGGCTCGTAGCGAGTCGGGAAAACCATCATCGGAATAATTGGTTCCTGATATATCACCATCAGTCAGCAAGAAAGCACGCAAGGTAGTCGGTGAACAAGGGATATAAAGCCAAGTTTTAGCAACTGATCAACACATCACCTTCTCACCCCAAGTCATCATGCCGATCATCAACTCCCCCGCTCCGAACACGCCTTACTTCACTCCTGCTCAATTCCCCGCTTCTGGCACTGCGATTCAACCTCAAGCTTTGCAGGAATCTGGAGAGGAAAAGCCCGTCCCGAAGTTATTTCAGCCACTCAAGATTCGTGGAGTCGAGTTTCACAATCGTATCTGGGTGAGCATCTCTTTCTGCTGTTGAGTTTTGGCGTGGCGCTGGGGGTAGACAGAGCCGATTTCGAGAGACGTCGGTTATGTAGGCGCGGACACTAGAACGGAATCAACGGATGGACATGTCGCTAGAGTGTTGCAGTATTTGAGGCCGCGGAAGTGCTACGGAAAGTTTCAAGGTGGCTGAGGACGATGACGGGTTCAGGTTGACTGGATTGTGGTGACTTGGTCGCGATTCGTTGTGGCATTGTTTTGTTCTTGAAAGGCCACCTATCTGTTGCTCATATTCTGATCCGTGACTTTTATGAACAGCTTGCGCCTCTGTGCCAATACTCAGCCGAGAATGGCTTTCCATCTGACTGGCATATGGCTCATAGTACGTCTGCACAATCACAATCCGATACACGTCTCAACCGATTTGTTTTATTTTCGTCAGTCGGCGGCATTGTCAGCCGTGGTCCTGGGCTCGCGTTGGTAGAAGCCACTGCAGTAGTCCCAGAAGGCCGCATCACGCCCGAGGATGTAGGAATCTGGTCGGACGACCACATCGAGCCCTGGCGTCGCTTAGTGCAGTTCGCGCACTCGCAGAACCAGAAAATCGGTATCCAGCTTGCTCACGCAGGCAGGAAAGCCTCTACTGTAGCGCCATGGCTTCACTCCGGCATTGCAGCGGGTCCTGTGGAGAACGGATGGGAGAATGTTCGCGGACCTACAGAAGAACCGTACAATGAACTCTTCTTCAAACCGAAATCGTTGAGCACGGCGGAAATAAAGGAGTATGTGCAGGCGTTTGCCAACGCGGCGAGGCGATCGTTGAAGGCTGGGTTTGACGTCATTGAGATTCACAACGCCCATGGATATTTGTTGAACGAGTTCATCAGTCCGGCCGTGAACACTCGTACGGACGAGTATGGTGGAAGCTTTGAGAACCGAATTCGGTTTACTTTGGAGGTCGTCGATGCTATTCGAGCTGTCATCCCCTCATCCATGCCCCTTTTCCTTCGGTGAGTTGCTTTGTTGCGTATTGTGGGTCCGACCTGCTCATCAACTTCCTTTCGTCAACCTAATCATAATTTTGATAGTATCTCTGCCACTGATTGGCTGGAGCAATCTCTGCCTGACACTCCGTCGTGGCGGACCGAAGATACTATCAGACTTGCTTCCATTCTTGCAGATCATGGAGTCGACGTGTTGGATGTGTCCACAGGAGGCAATCATCCGAAACAGAAAGTCAAAGGTGGCCCTGCTTATCAAGCACCTTTCTCTGAAGCAGTGAAGAAGGCTGTCGGCGACAAGATCATTGTTACCGCCGTTGGGACCATTACAAATGGTCGGGTTGCTCAGGACATCCTTGACAAGGTACGGTTCCGGTGACATTTGTCAGTCATCTTTCGTCACAGCTGACTGGGAACTGTAGGGTCAAGCGGATGCGATCTTTGTCGGACGGATGTTTCAGAAGAACCCAGGTCTGGTATGGTCATTTGCAGAGGACTTGGGCGTGAAGATCGCTGTCGCACATCAGATCGAGTGGGCGTTCGCAGGGCGTGGTGGGATTAAACATCTTCAGTCGGTTGGGTCTGGTAAAGAGCATCAAAATGGCCAAACCAAGGCCGTCAGCAGAATGTAGAGCATAGATATCGAACACTCCGAGGATCTCAACATATACATAGATAGTTTGGTCGAACCTTTTCAGCTCATAGTCTGTTGCATGGGAAATGACGTCAGAGTGTCAATAGAGCGGAACCGTGCAGATTCCCAGAGTCAACTCCTTCTTTACAAAAGCCAGCCGATACTCAGCAAGAGTTCTCAAATATCTCAAACTCCAACTCTCTCATCTCACTATGGCTTCCGAGTTCAACCCGTTGAAGTATAAAGCACTCATTTTCGACGTGTACTCCACACTCATCGTAAGCATCAACTCTAGGGTTTCATACAACATGACTGATCATATGCGATGTCCAGGATTGGGAGAACGGCGTGTACGAAGGAGTCAAACCTCTTCTTGATCGCGTCAACCCTGCCCTTGCAAAGAGCAAGCGGGATGCCCTCTTCGCGTATTTCAGCGTCGAAGATGATCTCCAGGCCAGATACCCCACTATGCTCTACGCGGATATCCTCGCTCGTGCACACGCGGAGTTAGCCACGCGATCTTCCAATAAGCCCTCCCCACCGGAAACCATCGCAGCATCAACAGCTACGGCAACCTCTGAAGTGTCAGCCCACACTAAAGGTGGCACGGTACCTAGCACAACTGGCGCCGTTGGTACATCCCAGTCCGTCGAAGATGACTCGGTAGATCCTAGCCAAGCGGAGCACGTCGCGTTTGGAAAGAGCATACCTACTTGGAAGCCATTTCCCGACACCATCCCCGCCCTTGCCTACCTGTCCACCAAATTCAAACTCATCGTCCTTTCCAACGTCGATCGCGAGTCCTTCAAAGGCACACAATCCGTCCTCGAGACCTCCGACCCGGAAAATCCATTCCATTTCGACGCAGTATACACTGCACAGGATATCGGCTCGTACAAGCCCAATCCGGCGAATTTCGAGTATGCGTTGAACAAGTTGAAGGAGGAGTTTGGCGTGGAGAAGAGCGAGGTGTTGGTGGTGGCTGCCAGCTTGACGCACGATCACGTCCCTGCGAACACATTGGGCATCACCAGCGTGTTCATCGATCGAAATGCCGTGTCGTTGAATCTGGACCCGGAAGTGGCGAGGTACGACGCGAAGTTTCCGACATTGGGTGCATTTGCGAAGGAAGTGGAAAAGAGAGCCAGTCACAAAGCGTAAACTTTGATGATAGTTGTCAATCTGATCTACCGTCTCTGCTGCAAACAAAAGTCTGATTTGTCACTGTGAATGAAGAAGACAACCGTCCTGTATGTCAGTTTCAAGTTGGTAAAATGGCGTGAGCGCTAGTCTGTTCGCTGAAGCGCTGAAGGTAGTGTGGGTCGATTGGCGCTTATTCGGGGGCAATGAGCACGATGTACACCCATTTCGACGCGACACGTTGAGACGGGGAACTGATATTGGATCAGATAACTACATCGATACGTGTCACCGTACTGGTCAACCAGGTCAGTCCCCGATACATGTCTCTTCCCAACCCCCATCTGTAACCTCACCATGACCCCCACTTGCCATTCAGAAGCCATAATTTACAAATTAGATCCTCACAACATCCGTCGGACCACACCTACGCGTCCATCTGCACCAGCAATGACGCAGCAGCGGGTGCAGACCGCCTCTGAGGTGGAACAGCTCGTGAACCAGGAGATGAGCCAAGGTATTCACGTGGCGTCATCCGACGACTTTCTCAAGAAATTCCTGCCGCTACCACCAGGCGACAACACCTTCGAGATATTCGAACGCAAGTACGGCAAAGAGCGCCTCAAGGCTTTTGGGTTGGGCGATGGTGAGAAGGCAGAGAATTTGCTATACCCTGTATTCGTCGACGCCGCCAACTCAATTCTTGGTTGCTGTGGCGGGAACGTCCATTCATACTGGGTCAGCAGGCCCAACTCCACACCGAAATCCAACGATAAGTCAACTGCGCAGATTCGCCCAGATGCTGCGGCTGTACTAGGAGACCAACGTGCCTATTTTCGCGCGTTGGAACTTCTTCAAACCTTTGGCCCCATACAGGTGTGTGCTGATGATACTTTGCTTCTGCAATGGCCCTTCTGAGTCATTTCTCGTTCCTGTTCAGCAAGAGGATCAAATTGCCTCAGTACTGGAATATGCGGACGTATACGTCAAATACTTTGACGACGTGGGGGAAGAAGTTAAAACTCAGATCGCGAAACTGAACGAGATGAATTTTCGGGGTGGCAGTAACACAAAGGAGGTGGGTGCGGATGGCCTCGTCAGTGTGTTGAGTTTTTCCGACTGATTTCTCCTCAGCTCGACGCCGCGGTGCGGAAGCTTCTGGAAACCCTCGGAAAGAAGAGCCCCCCACAAGGAGATGTCGCAGGCCAACTTGTAAGCTCTTGCAAATTGCTACCATCACCCGCTTACAATACATCATTCAGGTCCTTCGTATGCAACGGGTTCTTGAAGTGCTGTTTGGCGCCTTGCCCATTTCAGTCATCAACGAGCTCTGGGAGAGGGAAAGGAGGCGGTTCGACGTAACGGACTTGAACACTATAGAGAGAAAATTGGTATGTTGGGCCGACTCCGTATCTTGTCTCACTCCCAACGTTTTGCCGAATACAGCTTATTCAACTTGAGAGGCTTTCAAGTGTTTGGTGGCTGCGGGTTACGACACCGGTGGAGGTGAAAACAACAGACTCTGAAGAAAACCAGCGAGAGGGCTCGGCGCAACTATGCCGCTACATGCGACAAGTTTTGAGGGCTCAACTTGACCGGCAGTTCGTTTTCGGTTTACTCTTATGTGATCACAAACTACGCGTGTTCTACTGTGACAGGTCAGGTTTGCTGGCAAGTATGGACTGGATCAATATTCGCACGGTGGGCCACTACCTCCACGCTGCCATTTCGACACGTTGACACTCATTATCCCTCTCAACAGTCGCCGAAATAGTTCATCCAGGTCATCGTGGGATTGTCGAGACTGGAGCCCGAAAAGCTAGGATGGGACAAGACGATGCTTCTGCGCTTGCAGACACAAAAAAAGAAACTAGTCTTCGCTCCATCCACAGATCCGCGTGTGAAGGTTGCAGATTATGGCGCGTCGGCGTACGACACACAGTGGGCCATATTCGTACCGAACAGTGACGGTTCAGTCGATGGAAAGTGGTATGTGACTGTGCGTGCACTCAGTCTCAGCAGAGCGGAAGTCATGGTGGGACGCGCGACGTTGGTCTGGTTGGTGAAGGAGCTTAGTCCGGACAAGACGGCAGTGGTCCCAAGCACGGTTCGTCTCACGGCTACGTATCGTCAGTTTCAGAGACTAACGAAATGTTTGCAGAAACGGCTGGTGCTGAAGAACGCCTGGGGTCGCACCGATTCTGCCACCGAAAAGGATTTCTACGGCACAGAGCGGGTGGACCATGTTGGCCACGTCTCGTGCTCTGTGCGTATCGGTAATCCAACGACCGCTGGTAAGGGTGTCAATTCTCTCCGTGGTGACGTGGACAGTGGCTGGCGACAGTGGAAAGGCGGCTTTTATGAACAAGGAACACGCCCGCGGGTCAGGCCACGGTCACCGGAGGACAGTCTAGTTCATGAGGGAGGGGGACACACTGCCCCCGAGTCAGAGAAGCCCATTGCCTCACGCATCCTGATCCGAACAGTGATGGAGGCCTATGGGTGGCCGATCAAATACTTCAAAGATCTCGAGGAGTTCGTGAGAGTGACGAGAGATACAGTGCGAGGTGCGTCTCACCATGTGTATCGTTCAAGCTACACTACGACTTAAGCATCCCTGTAGGACATCGCAACCTATACTTCAAGAACGGCGTGCTCCAGCGTGACATCAGCGTTGGAAACATGCTTGCGTGTCTGGACGGTGACGAAGTGGGTGAGACGCATGGAGAGTTGATCGACCTCGACCATGCTAGTCGATCACCTCTTCGCCTCAAATACAATCCACGGGAAGCCTCGTCGGGGTTTTGGTTCACAGTGCTGCAATCCAATTCTGTCGAATTTCTCAAGCATAACCTGGGTCTGAATGTCAAGCAACTCGACCCTGCTCTTTTCTCCGCACTATTGCGACGTTGCCAAGGAAGTTCTACAAAGGCTGGTAATACCTTCCAAGAGATGACCATGTTATACATGAAGTCTCCACACCTCATGCATTGCAGAAAGGGTCAGGATTTGGACTCGAAGGAGCTGCTTTGGGCTAGTATTCAGGATGAGGTGAGACGTACAGACTTCGACGTTCTGCGCTTCTGTGAATTGCTCCTTCTGCAGATCATAGCGGCCTTTCGCCACCCCACACCGGCGCGTCATGAAGAATGGAAGCTGTATCCAGAGGTTTGGCTTAGTTATATTCACTTGTCTACCTCAATGCCTGAAGAGGTTGTCTTTCCTAAGTCATATCCTCCCAATTGGGTACACGAGTCACTTAAAGCTGGACATGAGATGCGAACCGTAAGTTCAACTTGGTATCCCTTATTTTCGTTTCTCCTGACACTTGTGATAGGGAACCATGGCCTTTATGAGCGCGGAACT
Organism: Cristinia sonorae; assembly: GCA_021029105.1. Taxonomy (NCBI): domain Eukaryota; kingdom Fungi; phylum Basidiomycota; class Agaricomycetes; order Agaricales; family Stephanosporaceae; genus Cristinia; species Cristinia sonorae. Next base: position 173,893 of record JAEVFJ010000046.1, on the reverse strand, counting down.
CCTTGGATCGGGTCAATTCTTTGTGCGGAATGTCATTCAGCGAACCGATGTGCCAGATGCATCAGAAGTCATCGTTCACACGGCGATCCACGACATGGAATCAGTCTTTTGGGTTTTTCTATATATATGTCTGACGAGGCGGGGGCCCGGTGGGGCGCGTCGAGAGGAACTTGATAGCGGCGTTGACCCCAAGACGTACTCGGAGGACCTTCCTGCTGAAACTACGCGTGCAATGCGTGTGCGCACAATAGTCGAGGCGTTGTTTGACTCTCCGTACGCAACAGCACTAGCGCGCAACAAGCGAAATCTCTTTCAGCATCCCAAAGACTTTGAAGAGGACATATTGCCATTTATTCACCCTTACTTCAAGCCATTGGAGACGCTACTGGTTCGCTGGTTCAAGCTGTTTCAGATCGCATACCGCACCTACGACGATGTGGGTCAGGGGATCATTCACGACCAGGTTCTGGAGATCCTAGACGATGCCTTGCAGACGCTGCCAAAGCAAAGCAGTCCAGAGTACGACCTCATGACAAAGGCAGAGCTGGAGCGGCGTCAGAGACATCTGGACCAGTACACTGTCTTCCCTCATGCTCCATCTGCTTCGACGTGCGGCTCGGAACCGGATGACCATCAGCACTTGGCTCCTCAGGATTCCCCACACAGATTCCCTCCGTCATCGTCTTTGGTGCAAGTCGCCTCAGCGGCTCAGCAGCCCGCTTCTTCCGACTCGCCCACGAAGAACAAGCCCAAAAAAAGGTTGAAAACTGAACCACTATTACTAGGACAAGCTGTACGCGAAGGGTTCGAGGTTAACGACACGATAATGTCCGACCGTAACCAGCCTATCGAACCCTTGTCGTATTCATCGAGGAAGTGAAGGCTGTTCATGCCGTGTTAAAACGCATTGCGAGAGTACTAGTCACTTATTGTACTGATGTTTTCCTGCCGTACTTGCAGTACATGTTCAATCGTTCGGAGCCATGCCATTATCAATACGTGTGTGCCATTGTGTGGTGATGTTGTTATCAGTAGTAATTTTAGATCGATTACTGTAAATTGACCCGCACGCTCACTGGCAGGCTTCAGATGAGTTGACATCTCTCAGTACTAGTTCAACGAGCACCAGTAAGTCAGGGTTAAAGAATCGCATTATGGGATAAACTCATAAACACCATCGGCAGTCGCGATGTCTGGCAACGCAGAATGGGTTGATCCCCGCTCGGACGTGACAACCAACGCAGTAAACTGGGACGTTCTTCTCGATATTGTATGCAAGTACACACAGGTTGCATCGGCGACCTGGGGCGAGCAAAAAGTCGGCAACGACAACATCATTCGCTTCCTTCACTTGTCAAAACAGGTTGAGGACAGCGACGACGCTACCAGCACTACGATGATCGTCAAAGTTCCTTTTCGCCCAACAGAAGGTTCTCCCTCAGAATTTATGCCCAATCTATGCGATCGGGTTGCCAGCGAGGTCGCTACGATGGAATACATTGAGAAATACACAACCATTCCTTCCCCTCGCGTCGTTTATCACAGTACAGACCCGGACCAGGATGGCGTCGGATTACCCTTTTTGATCACGACTGAGGTCCAGGGCGTGCGTCTGCACGATGTCTGGGACAACATGGCCGACGAGCAACGCGACATCGTCCTCGCGCAGGTCGTGGACATCCTCCTCCAACTGTCAGAGCACCGATTCGACAAGATCGGTGCTCTCTTCAAATCAGAGAAGGGAGGCGAGGGTAAGGCTGCATGGGAAGTCAGGCCGCCACGCTTTGGGTTTACGCACAGCGCCGTTGAGAATGCGACATACAGAAGTGGTGCGGACTACCTGACCGCCCTAGCAAACGCCCTCCTCAGAGACGAATTCGAACAAGAATTCGGCGCGCCGGCCAAGCCGTATAGCTACGCGATCTTGTGGACCATGCGCTCCTTCATCCCTGCCTTCTGCGACTTCACACTCGACACTGCAGGGTTCCCGCTCCTTCCCTCTGATTTCCTACCTAGAAATATCTTCATCACCGATGCTCATTCTCATCCTAGGATCTCTGGTATTCTCTCCTGGCGGTACACTACAACCGCTGCAACGTCGATATTCGCTCAATGCCCGCTTCTCATCGTCGATAAGCCGGTTTGGGACCCACATCACCATCTACGACCACGGAATAAGCGGGACCAGGACTCCTTTCACGCGATGATGCTCAAGGCGGAGAAAGAGCGTTATCCAGACGGGGACCAACCACTTTCTCGGGCCTTCAAGAAAAGCCGAGGGATCTATCTCCTCAACCAATGCTTGGAGTACTATGGGTCTCCCATCTGGTCGGAGCTCTACCCGCAACTGTTCGAGTACGTTTTTGACGGCCAAGAGTTTTCGGAGGAGTATAATGAGGCGTTGCTTGCCGGGATCCTTGCAAAAGAGTTCGCGGTGTTTGAGCAGGAGACAGAGGTTTGGGGGGAGGCGGAGGATGTGTTTGGCGATGAACTCGATTCTGATGACAGGCCCACGAGGACAAAATTTCTGGAGATGGTGACGGAACACAGAGACCGCCTTCCGAGTGGTGGGGAGGTGAATCAGTGGTTGGATGCTAAGGATTGGACGAAGATCATCTTGCCATAAAGCCTATCCTTTTCATCCTTCATCCCAACCCTTGCATTGATGATTTTATATCCATTGATAATCCACCATAGTATGATACTATACATCAGTCCGTTTCTTCTTCTTCCTCGTGTTACTTCACTGCTTTGCTTGGAAATAAGATGACCACCACTCCTCAAATGGTGTCCAGCCCAAGCCACCGTACTTCTCCATAAGATCCTCTGTTTCTCGCGTATACAGCTGGCAATCTCGGGGACGGGAGGTTGCTGCAGCACCCTATGAATCAATTTAAGTGTTCTTGAAGTTAAGAAAAAAGTTGAATGTCTGCGTACTGTAGGTGCACTTGCGTCGGGGATGATGTGCTCGTGCGGAAGACCCAAGAGCTTCGCAAAGATCAGACACATCTCATACTTGGTGAACGGCTCAGGGGCGGAGTAATGAAGGATGGGTGGTATCGGCTCAGAAGGTGGACGCGCTGTGGGACCGAGAAGAGGTCAAATTGGCACACAAACAAGTAACTGAATCGGACAGACAAGAAAGTCTGACGAGGAAATCGGCTATGTCGACAACGTTGGTGGGGTAGCGAGTAGCGTAATGATCCATGTTGTACTTCTTGCCGGACTGGTCAGTGACGACGTCGATGAGAATGTTCACGGCGGTATCTGCGTTGTTCGGTGCAGGGCCATAGCTGGATCACCCCCGATATCAACAGTAGTTCGTCAGTCAAAAAAGGAGAGACATACAGCACTGGAACTCTCAGAACAACATTCCTGTTAGCTCCAACCTCCATCAGCGCGATCTCTCCGTCCCGCTTCGTCTCGCCATAGTGGTTTACAGGGTTTATTGCAGAGGATGGCGTGTAGGGGGGCGAGGTTCCGTCAAATACGTAGTCTATATATAAATCATTATTGAGTAATGCCGCCGTTAGTAATATCTAGGGACATACCGGTCGATATGTAAACCAATGTGTACTTCAAGGTCTTGGATAGCTGAGCAAGGTGGCGAGGAACAGAAGCATTCAGCTCCCTCGCGCGTTCGGGATCCTGTCATGTAGTGATGTGAGCTTCCCCGTGATAGCATATTAAAGTAATAAGCTACTAACCTTTTCCGCCACATCCGGCCTTCGTTCAGCAGCACAATGGATGACCCCTTCGTGCCCGACACAACCATTGTGAGCCCAATTCTTCTATGGTTTCATAGAAGCGTATCTTACAATCGGGTTTGAACTCTGAAAATACCGACTCTGTCTCTTTCTGATTCAACAGATCGACTTTCTTGAGCTTGTCTGTTGCACGTGAATGCGCAAGTCCGAGCACGGTGTGTCCAGCGGATTCGAAAGCGGAAAATACCGCAGTTCCGAGCACTCCAGATGCGCCTAGTGTCCCACAACATTAGTTATAATCCAGGTTAATTGTAATACCGGCATACCTGTAACAATAACCTTCATTTTCTCGTCGAAATCGAGTGGAGGATGGTGGGACGGAAACAGAAGCGACCAGTTCGCCCGAAATGGTCATTTCATCTCCGGCCCGCTGCTCCGAACCGACCTCACTGAGAGTACTCAAAGACGTTTGCACGACTTAGACCAAAACTCCTGCTTTCTTTCGAAAATAGCAACGTATTTCAATCGAAATACAGTGGTATCTTGCACAATATTGATTCTAGACTTTGACTAGCTCGCCCCAGAACCGCAACCAGACGAGTTATCCGTTCATCCGCTGACGTCACCTTCAGCTTATGTACAGCCTGAACTGCGGTGTGTATATATTCTCACCGCAATGCTCCTGCCCTTCAGATCCCTCTTTCTTTCCGTCTTCATCTTCATAAAACCCACCCAGATCCCACCAGAATCACTCCGGAGTCTCACAACGATGTCGTCCAACCAAATCTCCCCGGCGTTCCTCCAAGAGTCCCTCTCCTCCATCCTCTCCTCGCCGCACATCTCGTTCCCGAAACCCCCAGCAGGCCTTCCTAACATCCGCCTCGGACACGGTCCAGTCGATCTCTTCTCCACGCGGTTCGCAAACACGTTCGCGTCGGACGCCAAAGGCGTCGTTGCAGGAAAGGAGGTGGACAGGGACGCGTTGAAAGCGGCGTTGTTGGCGTTGCAGAAGAGGTGGCAGGAGGACACTGTCAAGTTCGATGAGCAGCAATCGTCTGTTGTGGATGATGTAGAAGGGGCGCAGCGGGTGGGTTCATTTCAGTTCCGTCCCCGGGCGACAAGTGTTCACCTCGCCTTTCATCAGGTCTCGGTTGCGTTTACTTGGACCCCTCGCAAGACCACAGATACTGCGCAAGTCAAAGCTTCAGCAACGTCAGTACACGTTCTTTCTCTCTCTTTTATCTGACGTACTCAGTTTTGCCTCTAGCATTGGGGATGAGGGCGGCGCTCCTCGAATCAAAACACTGAACTTGGATGGGGAGGCGGGGCTCTTCGAGACGCAATGAGTCGGTGTACTGCAATTCATGGATGTGAATGTACATTAGTCGCTGTCGTATGTATCCGTATCGATTGAACACTGCTGTCTTCAGATTCAGACAGTTCTCGACATTCACTACTGCGCCGAAGGTTCCTCTGATTTATTCTCTCCCGACTCTTCTTGGGCCACTTCTAACGCCACACACCAAAATACCCTCCCCCACGGGAACCCACCAGTGGACTCGCCCTTCTGTATCCGCTCACAGCATATAAAGCGAACGGGCTTTCCATCCCAGTACTGCATCATGTCAAACGAAAACCCGCCAGGTACCTGCACCGCGATGCCTTGTGACGAAATGTCGAGATGACCATGGCAGAAATCAGCCGTGATGATATCCTGCGATGAAGGGTCCCAATTGGAGCAATGGCACGATCCTTAGGAAGTGATACGCACCTCCGGACCAAACACCATCTCCTTCCGCCGTGACGCGTCTTGGAAGTGCGCCTGACGATCCGCGACGCCATCTGCCAGCTGCGAGATATCATCGCGGAGGGGTTCCGGGGGAGGAAACTGAGGTGCGTCGTTGGCTGATTCGACAGACACCGCTCGACGATGCGAGAGGTGAGGTATCGATGTTACAAGCGGAGACAGCGCAGACGGGGTGGCTGAGTAAAGGTCTAAATCCAAAGTAGGATCTCTATATCTGAAAGATGAAGAAAAACCGTTAGATGATAACTCGAGCGTGAGCCATTCATTCGGAATACGCTACTTACTGCATAAAACTGGTAACAGCACTGAAGCCCCATGGCAGTGACAACTGCCGATCGAAAGCTGCGCCGACGAGCACATCGTCAGCGGTTCGGGGCTGTAAGAACCTGCCTAGATAATAGAAGGAGGTTCAATTAGGCGTTGCTCGGGTTCGAACAGTGGTCTGACCAGGCTCACCTTGAAACTGGATACTCCAAGACTTTCCAGTCCTCTCCTCCCGTTCGAAGTAGACAGACCCATCCTCTCCAGGAAACCCCTTCAGGAATACCGCGATCTCTCCCTCAAACGCGTCCGTTGAGATCTGGAAACCCTTGCGAGAATTGACTTCGATCTCTGTGAGGTTGTGGAAATCAGGACCGGCAAGAACGCGAAGACGGGGCATAGTTTCAGCGAATGAACTTGGAGAGGCATCGTGCGTCTCGACGATGGTCGGGATGTGGCGGTGGCGGAGCAGCGCAGAGGGAGAATGGAGGTGGGAACGTCATACCATGTGACTCATACTTCTACCGAAATCTGGTTCAGTGTCTGGGGATGACGAGGGAGGCGAGAACGTACAGATATTACTGTAGAGCGACGAGGGAAGGTATATACAAGATATATAGGTATAAGTTGTTGAAGATCACCGACACCATGCCAAAAAGTGAAAACACTACTCCCGCAAGAAAGCAAAAAAGAACACAAAACAAACGCGGAAGCTATCCAGTGGAAGACGACAAAACCCAACGAGTTAAGTTACAAATATTTGAAGTTTGTTGTTTAGCAACGACTGTGATTCGGTAAGGCGAACCATCAGTAAGCCGAGTCCGCAGCCCAAAAAAAAGGGGGGAGCATTCGAAGAAAATGAACTCGCGATCAGTTGTCTGCGGATGGACGCTCAATCAGGGCTCATAACGGACCCGCAAGAACGCAAGGCACTTACCCATCCCGCTATAGCATCCCAACAAACGCCATCACCACTGACATCAATGCAAGGGACCATCCACTCAGGCTCTTCAACCCAGCAGCACCACCTATGCGCGCCATCTGAACATACCCGGCCCCACACGCGTCGTTCGCGACCTGGACAGCGTTGTTGTACGTCCCCGCCAGGGCGGGCACGTCCACCGCATCCGCGAACTTCTGCATCACGCTCTTCGTGCACGTCGAGCAACTCGGGACGACGTTCGGCGGTAAGTTCGTGCCCAGGGCGAGTTGGTAGAAGTAGAGGTCCGATGGGTTCGTGTTCCGGACGGCTTCGACGTAGCAGTAAGCGTTCGTGGTTTGGTCGACAAGGCACGCGGTGTCGCGCATAAGACCGTAGGCTTGCAAACCTGAAGGGTTGCAAACCGTTCAGTACGGAGAATATCCTTGACGCCACAGGGATTCAGGGACTCACCTCGGAAAGTGTTCAGGACCATGGCGTTATTCGCGGTAAGTTCCGTTGCGCATTGAACCTGGAGGGTGTCTCGGAACCAGGCCATGTTGCTGTTGCACGTGTCTTCGCTCGAGTCCGTGTTGCACGTACCCCACACAATGTTATTGAGCAACGTCAGATTAGATTGAGCCTGGAAATTGGATTAGAATCTGTCGACATATTAAATAAAAGCCACTCACCTGGATGAACTCGGATGAACTGCGCTGGAGCAACGAGAACGGCCGACATTGACGGAAGGGAACAGTGTTGGTCATATTGGAGAAGAAGTCCTTGCATCCTTGAGTCGAGAAGTTCTGCGAGAGCGTGGTATCCAGCGGCTGAGGGAACGGCGTAGGTAGCGTCGGTTTCGACGAGGGAACGGTTGGAATGGGTTGGTCGTTTGAAGGTGGTCTCGGTGTCGAAGAGGGAGCAGGCAGACTATCGGTTGTTGTTGGCGATGGGAATGAGATGCCACCATTGGAGGTTTGCTGTGGGGCAGGGTCTGGTTGACGTTTGTGGTTATGTGACTGCCACGGGTGCTCAATTGGCCAAGAGATAGGGAGGTCTCCGGATAATACGTCCAGCACGACGGGATGCGAGAGGTACCGGGTGGTAAAGGTGATCAGGAGGAGAATGAGGGGTACGACGATGATTGTCCAAGTGGTTCGTCGGCCCATCCGCCTCTTCGCTTCCATCTGTGATGGCGGAAGCTCAATTTTTGGCGGCTCCTTTTCTGACACGTCGGGGGCTGGGGAGGAGGACGGGGAAGCAAGCGTCACTGAAGAGCTGCTCGGGGAAGGGGAGGGTGAAGGTGATGCATCACGAAACAACGATTCGCCTTTATCGTCTGCACGGGAGCTTGGGCCTGCGTTAGTTTTCCAGGGAAGTGGCGACGGTGGGGGCGTAAACATAGTTGCAAGTCGTCAAATCTAGGGATGTGGGCTGTGCCGGAAGGTTATAGATAGCGAGAAGGACTGTGGTTTCAAAAGAGTGACGGTGATCCAAGGAGGTTGGCTGAAGCAAGATGAGCCGACGATCCAAGGACTGCGATGTGCTGGTCAGAAAGCAAGAGCGGGGGGACGCAGAATCGTGCGTCGTGAAAAGGACGAACCTTGAGCTGGCTGGAGACTCAGAGAGACTGGGAACTGCCTGCGACGGCGCTGAAGGACGTCTGTCGCTGCATGTAAACTTTCCAAGGCACCAAATTCAATTCCATCAAACGCCCACTACAACAACACCGGAGCATGGACCCTCGACACCCCTGATCAGATGATTATCAGGCAGTTGTACCACCCTTGTGAGATCGTGGATGGGTTGGAGAAGAGGGAGTGTGGGCAGTAGACACATAGTTTTTACCTGCGAAGGTTGGTAGAGCTCGTCCGAGTTAGGATGCAAGATACCGTATTTGACGAACCTCCGTCCTGATTAGGAGTGTCTCTCGAGGTCCTGTACGTCCGGTCGAGGCCCCGCCCAACTGTTTGATCGTCCGGATGCCGCCGGTCTCAAAAATCGAGATCACAAATGAAACCCAATTTTCGTGAACCAGAGCATCAGGTCAAACAAGCAGAGCTGTTTCATGGCATTCGGACGGGCCGCTCCATTCAGGCTTGCTCTCTTCGTTCAGCATGCTATGTCTTGATTTGCGCCCGGTCGACACAGGACAGCGAGACAGTCCATCGGAATGATGCCCAGCCTTCGCTTGATCATCTCACAGGCCATACGTCACGTCTGCTGTCAAAAATCACTGTGAGTGCAATATATTTCTATAAGTCTCCTGTTAGTTTCCTCACCTCCTTCGAGCCTTCTCCTGCAGACCCTGCACAACGTCCACGTTCGAATTTGGTCATTCTGCGCACACGTCGGACTCATTCTACAGAGACAATGTACCTGGCATAAGAGTGTGGTACTGTGAACTTATACTGTCTCCCTTTCAAAACCTGCATGCATTATCTTGTATCTTCACTCGAAGCTGGTAAGTGGCAATTCAGTTCGGTCCATGAGTAACCCAGTTACTCGCCCCTCAGTATTCTGGTTCTGCTGATGGCGTACATCATGAAAGCGGCGCACACATCCCCCACAACTCTCAAGATATCTGGTTGGGTATGTGGAAGAAGTACTCCCACCATCAGCACCATGAGTGCTTGGAGTGTCAGTGTATTGGCTGATTGGCGTAGGGCGGCCTGTCTCGGTTGGTGGGTTGTCCCTTCACAGGTAAGTGATGCAATTGACATACGTGTTGAATTTGTACTTATGGCGACCCAGTGATAGAGAAACTGCAGCTGGGCAGTTGTCTCGCGAATCGATAAAGAGCGGCTGTATGATCGGTGAGAAGACGCTGTCACGACTCCAGGTCGCGACGCATTCACTTATAATATACTTAAGACTCGCAAGACGAATTGTTGTCCTGTTTGCCATTGAACCGTTGAAGTAATGCAAGTGGAACATAAGATGAACTTGAAAGGCCGAACCGAGGAGGACGCGCGTCGGTCTCCTCGGAGATTTGTCTCACGGGTGACCTCCTGACGTTACTGATTGAAACGTCGTCGATAACGTGTTCATCTGCACACAACATCCGTGTAAACTTCCAGTTGCAATGTGAGATAGACGTTGCTGCGCACATCCTCCATCACTGACATCATCTCAGCAGATTGCCAGAACAATGTGCTATAACAGGGCACTTCTGTTCGAGACTAAAAATAGCTCGCTCAGATGAACGACTGCGCGTTGCATCCCAGCCTCCTGTCGTCACAGCATAGGGCAACGAACAACACCGCCGCCTCGCCATGTATACCAACGGCTGGAGGGTATGTAGAGAGTCCCTTCTGTCTCATCCCCTGCCCTCTCACCACAAGCCCGCCCATGCCTCGTCTTCGCTTTCTAGCTGGCCCGTCACTCGAGAGGCTGGTACCAATCGAAGCCAACTCTGGAGTGCCACTGAAAGTATCCTCCGATATTTACGAGGGAGAGTTACTCGTTTACATCAAGGGATTCGAAGATACGGAAGGGAGCATCCGGCGCAGCTCGTATTTTGAGCAGAAGGAGCGGAAAAATGTGACGTGGAGTTTTCAGGCTCAAGGTGAGGGGAAAGGCGTGATCTCCCCGCCCTACCGTTCCGCGGTCTCATCAACGCGTTTGGTTCAGGCAGGTTCCTTCAGCCGCGATCTGCGGATGATATCATGTTTGGAAACGTTTTCGAGCGACCGTACAAGCTTCCTTGGGGCTTCGGCGCTGCGCTGAGGTTTATGAAGTGTGTTACGCGACGTTTCACAGTTCACGAGAAAACACTGATGTAACGACATCGCCCAGATACATAGACCCCACGCTGGAGCAAGACCTTGCATCACGCACAAGGCCATGGGCCCTCTCTCCAATCGTTGCCACGATGCCACATCTGGTCCACTCACGGACCGACGACCCTGAGCGTATACCCGCGTTTCCGCCTAGGAAACCGATACAAGACTCTATGCCGTATCTCTCACTGCCAGGGCAAGACAGCATTTTAGGTGTCCTCAGAGGAGGGGACAAAAGTGCTAGTCAACGAAAGTCTTATTTTGCTAGTGCCACAAGACGGAAGCAGGTCATTTTTGGACCGGAGGTAAGCAGACACTCCTCAGTCTTCCGACTGATACCTTGCTCACTGACCCACTTTTCTAGGATATTATTACGACCGACTTTTGCTACGAATATCTGAGTTTCAGTTCCAACGGTATCAGCCTGCAGCTCCCGGGAATATCGATAGACATCATGCGATATTGGGATGGCCAGCCTGTACAGTTCGTATGCTGTGAACGGGGAGACTCGCGGAGCGGCGGTAAACCATGGGGGAGGGTGTTTTGGTGTGTGGTCGTTGAACTAGCAGAGCCTGACGAGGGGGTAGATTCGGAGAAGATACTGGACAGTGACAGTGGTTTTGGACATCAACACTAGTGACAACTGCTAATTGCCATTTACGGCTAATACTTTCCTAAATAGGCAACGCCTTCACTTTCAGTGGCGCTGCCTTTCCAGTACTACCCAATTACAGTACGACCTGAAGCTAGTCCACAGAGCACGATGATAACAGTGACAATAACTCCCAGTAATTTAACACTTTTACCCTCCTATTCCTTCTTCAGAGAAACCGACCCGATTCCCAGCGAGATGAGTTCCTCCTCAGGGAGACCGCACCGGACGAAGTGAATACTCTCCAACTGAGTGAACTTCGCCACGTAGGTGCGCAACATGTCTCGTATCACATTGTGATTTTCAATGGCTTTGGCCGGCGTCGCTGTGTATGCGGTATCTGGAGGAAAGAAGACACCTTCAAAACGAAGACGTCTGACTCAGTAACCAACCTGCTTTATAGTATTTCAGAGTTGATGGCCTCGCTCCAACAGAGGTTGGCACGCAGTCAGTAAGGTACACGTTCTGAGGCATGTGGGAGGTACTTACAGTATATGATTGTGATGCAGAGGAGCAAAAAAAAGCTACCCGACAAGGTTTTAGAAAAGCGACGTAAGTGATGTAATTGACATACGTGTTGAATTTGTACTTATAGCGACCCAGTGACAGAGAGATTGCAATGGAAACTATAGACAGTTGACTCGCGAATCGACGAAGAGCAGCTGTGTGATCGGCGAGAAGAGTAACATATGGATGCTAAGATATTAAAATGGACCATCAATGGATCAAAAGTAAATGCAAGGATTGAAACTGAAAACATGGTTCACGACACATCCACGAACCTGAATGGACACTTGCAACAAGATATTCAAGTCCAGCCGATGTCCGTGGTCAACACTTTCCTGGATAAAGTCAGGATCCGCTTCACTTTCTCGATGTACCATAGGACAAGGGCTTAATGGTCGTGTCAGTTTCGGACAACGTCATGTCATCGTCACCAGCCTCTTCCTCTCCGAGTCCAGCCTGTCCAGAAGATAACATGATTCGCAGCTTCTTAGCCTTAGGCCTCGTGGGTGAAATGGGTTGCTGATTCGCCGCCGGAACCGCGACGGACGATGACGCAGAGAATCTATGTGGGGATTCCTGAGTGGCCAATTGATGACTGTCATTAGGGGCCGAGCTGGATGCAGAAGCAGCAGGCGGTAAATCGGGGAAAGCGGCGTATTGTGCGAGATGGCGCCGGCGTCGCTCCAGCTCTGCCTGAGTCATGAGCTCGTACTCCGGGTCGCTCTGCTTCGGTAAAGCCTGCAAGGCGTCGTCCAGAATGTCCAAAACTTGATCATGGATGATCCCTTGGCCCACATCGTCGTAGGTGCCGTAGGCAATCTGGAACAGTTTGAACCACCGAACAAGGAGCGCCTCTATCGGTTTGAAGTATGGATGGATGAACGGTAGGATGTCCACCTCAAAGTCCTGAGGATTTGTGAACAGGTTACGCTTGTTCTGTTGGATCACTCTTTCGTACGGAGAGTCAAACAACGCCTCAACGATGGCACGCACGCGCGCCTCATGTGTTGTCCTGGTGGAATCCTCCGACGGCATGCTGGAATCGCTGTAAAGCTCCTCCCGACGCGCTCCACCGGGCCCTCGCCTCGTCAAACATATATAGAGGAAAACCCAAAAGACTGATTCCATGTCGTGGATGGCCGTGTGGACGACAACTTGTGATGTATTTGGAATGTCGGTGCGCGGAATGACGGTCCGTCCAAAGTACGGTCCCGACCCGAAGAGCTCTGCGCTCATGAAGGCCAGTGTTCCCTGCCGTATTTGTCAGAGGTAATGGACAGAAGGGTATATCACATTTGACGCACAGTTCTCATCCCGTGTCCAGCTTTAAGTGATTCGTCGATCCAATTGGGAGGGTACAGCTGGGAAAGGCATCAATTTTGAGCAGCAAGGAAGACACATGTACGCCAAACCTCTGGGTGCATCATCCATTCGTGATGGCGGTCCTGCGTAGGATGGCGCAATACAGCTCTGATCTATGAGAGAACACAGTTCAGAAAGACGCAAGCCCTCAAAAGCTGCATTGTCTCACCTCATCCTGAACACTCGCCCAAAGCAGCTCCTTCGAGTCCGAATCCTGACCCTTTCTGCAATGCATGAGGTGTGGAGACTTCATGTATAACATGGTCATCCTTTCGAAGGTAGTAGAAGCCAATGTAGAACTTCCTTGACAACGTCGCAAAAGTGCGGAGGAAAGAGCAGGGTCGAGTTGCTTGACATTTAGATCTAGGTCATGCTTGAGAAATTCGACAGCATTGGATTGCAACGCTGTGAACGAAAATCCCGACGAGTCTTTCCGTGGATTGTATTTGAGGCGAAGGGGTGATCGACTAGCATGGTCGAGGTCGATCAACTCTCCATGCGTCTCACCCACTTCGTCCAGACACGCAAGCATGTTTCCAGCGCTGATGTCACGCTGGAGCACGCCGTTCTTGAAGTATAGGTTGCGATGTCCTACAGGGATGCTTAAGTCGTAGTGTAGCTTGAACGATACACATGGTGAGACGCACCTCGCACTGTATCTCTCGTCACTCTCACGAACTCCTCGAGATCTTTGAAGTATTTGATTGGCCACCCATAGGCCTCCATCACTGTTCGGATCAGGATGCGTGAGGCAATGGGCTTCTCTGACTCGGGGGCAGCGACTCCCCCTCCCTCGTGAGCTAGACTGTCCTCCGGGGACCGTGGCCTGACCCGCGGGCGTTTCCCCTCAAGTTGTTCATAGAAGCCACCTTTCCACTGGCGCCAGACACTGTCCACGCCCCCACGGAGAGAATTGACACCCTTACCAGCAGTCGTTGGGTTGCCGATACGCACAGAGCACGAGACGTGGCCAACATGGTCCACCCGCTCTGTGCCGTAGAAATCCTTTTCGGTGGTAGAATCGGTGCGACCCCAGGCGTTCTTCAGCACCAGCCGTTTCTGCCAACATTCCGTTAGTCTCTGAAACTGACGATACGTAGCCGTGAGACGAACCGTGCTTGGGACCACTGCCGTCTTGTCCGGACTAAGCTCCTTCACCAACCAGACCAACGTCGCGCGTCCCACCATGACTTCCGCTCTGCTGAGACTGAGTGCACGCACAGTCACATACCACTTTCCATCGACTGAACCGTCACTGTTCGGTACGAATATGGCCCACTGTGTGTCGTACGCCGACGCGCCATAATCTGCAACCTTCACACGCGGATCTGTGGATGGAGCGAAGACTAGTTTCTTTTTTTGTGTCTGCAAGCGCAGAAGCATCGTCTTGTCCCATCCTAGCTTTCCGGGCTCTAGCCTCGACAATCCCACGATGACCTGGATGAACTGCTTCGGCATCTGCTAGCAACGTGAGTCAACCGACAACCGGCTTGCGGAGGGGAGTGACTCACCGCGCGAATATCGACCCAGTCCATCGTTACCAGCAGACCAGATCGGTCGCAGTAGAACACGCGCATTTTGTGATTGCACAGCAGCAGACCAAACACGTATCGTCGATCAAGCTGGTGCCTGAGTACCTGTCGCATGTAGCGGCACAACTGCGCTGAGCCCTCACGCTGATGCTCCTCGGAGTCTGTCGGTTTCACCTCGACCGGGGTGTTTACCCGGAGCCACCATATGCTCGACAGCATTTCGAGGTGGATAAGCTGCACCCGGCGAATGGTGAGGACGGCAATACGAAGACACAGGGCAAAAGAGAACGCACAAGCTTCTTCTCTACAGCGTTCAAGTCATCTACATTCAAACGCTTCTTCTCTTTGTTCCAGAGCTCATTGATGACTGGTATGGGCATAGCATCACGCAGCACTTCCATGACGCATTGCATGCGATGAACCTGGGATGCATACGGTCAGGCTTACGCGGAGATCACGGTGATGCGAGAGTGCATACAAGTTGGCCTGCAGCGTCTTCTGTTGGGAGGCTTCTTTTCTCGAGGCTTTCAAGAAGCTTGTGCACTGCGTCGCCCAGCTGAGGAAACACTGAGTCCTGAGTCACCAGGCGGCAGAAACATCGTACTCACTTGTTTGGTAGAGGTCCCGCGGTTCGCATTCATCTCCTTGAGCTTTGCAATCTGCTTCTTGACGTCTGGGTCAACCTCATCGGAGTACCTGACGTACACCTCTGCACATGCCAGGACTGACGTAATCTGGTCTCGAAGCTGAGAAAACGCGGGAAATGACTTAGGCGGCCTCAGTCTCGAACAATTGTCAGCACGCACCTCTGTGGTCCCGGAGGCTTGGAGGAGATCCAACGCGCGAAAGTAAGCACGTTGATCCCCGAGTACCGCCGCCGCATCCGGACGAATCTGCGCCGTCGACTTGTCGCTGGACTTTGGTGTAGAGTCAGGCCTGCTGATCCAGTACGAATGGACATCCCCGTCACAGCACGCTAAGATCTTGCTGGCGGCATCTACGAGCATGGGATACAGCAATCTCTCCGCCTTTTGACCATCGGGAAGTCCAAAAGTCTTGAAGTAGTCTGTGCCGTAAATTCCCTCGAATTTCTTTGCAGTGAGGTCGCCCTCTGGCAGTGGCAGGAATGTTTTGAGGAAATTGTCAGAAGGCGCCACTTGAATCCCCTGGCCCATCTCACGGTTCACAAGCTCTTCAACCTCCGACACTGTTTGCACACCCTGATGCGTCATTGCTGGCGCAGACGGACGCGTCGGTGTGGTCTTGTGAGAGTCGTAAATACCCTTGTATGTGAGGTTCGCTGAATGATATGTGTGAGACATGTTGTCGGGGGGAGAGACATACACGAAAGGCTGACCTTATTAAACTGACAGAAGGCCAGCCCTAAAGGCGAGTCGTATCGATGGCGAGTTATCCGATTCAGCAATATTTCCCCGTTCCAGCGTGTGTTGGGATACAACTTGAAGGTGTACAAAGACCCCGAATAAGCGCCAATCACCACGTTGTGTTACCCTTCAGTCAGGACTGTCAAGTTCCTGTTCTCAACCACTATAAGGCGGGTGGTACGCTCGCACATGGGATAGTTGTATTGAACTATATTTTATGTAACTTTCTTATACTATTTTCTACATATGATTACCCTTGAGGCCAAGGCCGGGGCCGTGGCCTGCTAGAGTGGAGCCTGAGATCCACATACCATCGCCCACAAGCTACGAGCTCCATGAGATAAGATCCCAGAGCTTCAAGCTTCAAGCCTGGTCAAGAGTAAATCAGGGAGGCGGAGGGAGGAAATATACAAACGTTAGAGAGAGAGAGAGAGAGAGAGAGAGAGAGAGAGAGAGAGAGAGGAGGATTGATTCCAAATCGCGTAGTCACCTGTTGAACCATCACGCACGAAAGCAAGAACGTACTTTTATTCGTAAAGCAGGGGCCAGGCTTAACGACGCTAATATAGAACCTTCATTCGTGATCATGAATCCTCGCAAAGTTGGCGAGGTGCACTGGTAGGAGTGCAACAAATCAGCATGTCCAACTTCCGCACGGAGGAAAAGTCTGGTGAGGTCAATATAAGTCGCGTTTGACTTACGGTGGCTAGTACCGGGTAACATACCTGAGGGAATATCGGTAAAATGGTATTCCAGTATGCGCAAGAGCTGTCAATGGAGACATGATCCCCAGGTTCAGCTCCAGTCAAAGAGTTGCCCAGAATCGCGATCGACGTAGTATCTCGAGGGTCGTACAACTTCCAACCTGAGGTTTGAGGACCTTTCTCCGGGTCTGCGAGACACAAATACGTGACAATTAGTTCAACGGCAGTTGTAAGGGTCGAGTTTGGTACACGCTCTCCTCACCTTTGATGAAGTTCGTCCACGCGTCGACCATAATGTCCGAGACTCTGATTTCCTCCGGAGTTGCAGGTACAAACGGCGGGGACAGCACAATCGTCCTCCACGTGCCCATAACAAAACGAATATCCTCCCCGTGGAATGTGCCGATTCTCACTCCCCTCGAGTTCAAATTATTCGCCACAAGGTCGAACCTATACCTCCACACCTTCAAACCTAGAGCACTCGTCCGCTGCGTAGCCAGATTGTGTGCCAGACAAAGCATATGCGCGTCCCGCCACATAGCCGCAGTGGCGTTGAAGGCGGTGGGGAACGCGCTGGAAGGTACTGGATAGAGAGATTCGAGAGTACTGAGGTTGGCGAAGGGGAAGTTGAGGTTGTTACTTTTGGAGTATGCGACGATGTCGGAGAGGTAGGCTGTCGGTTCGCCTTCGACTATCAGCGTGCCTTCATCCTGTAGTTTTCATACATCAGTGATCCATTCTGAGTGAGAATGGAAGATCAGTGACCTTGTTTGTACCCACGAGCAAAGGGATCCTCGCGGTACGCCCTTCTTTGGTGAGTTTCACGAAACTAGAAAGGACAGTAAACTCAACAGTAACATACGAGCTTCGATTGGAATGGACGTACTCTTTGAAGATGGTGATATTGTCCGTCACGGGTTGGAACTGAGTCCCCGTCGCTAGCAATACCTTCTGTAAATCAACACCAGATTGCTTGCGCAGACAGTCCAATTGTCCATGACCAGTAGGGCAGCTGAAATTCCGAGCGATCTTACTTATTTGATCGTTCAAAGGCCACATAGGTTGAGACGCTAACCGCCGATGTTATGGGTTACTGCAGGTGTTGATGGAAGGGGGATGAGCGAACTTACTATCGGAGCTCTGCATGATAGCACCTCGTATGATGGGATCCTTGGCAAATGCCGTCAGGTATTGGTTCGTCATTTCTACCACAGGAGGTAAGACCTCAGATGCTCAAGAGCTTGAAGCGGAGGGATTATACCTGCTCCTACAGATTCGCCTGATAGAAATATTCGCATTGATGAGTCAGTGAATACTAACGAGGACGAGATAGCCTCACCTCCCAACGTTATCTTCGTAGGATCCCCACCAAACTTTCTGATATTCTCATGTACCCACTCCACAGCAGCTCGAGTATCAAGGAGGCCGAAGTTCTGAGTTTCGCCCGCCTCAGCAATCTCAGCCGCGTGTGGGTAACCAAATAGGGATAGTCTGTAGTTGTAGCTGACGAAAACTATTCCCTGAAACGGACGATCAGTCGTCAATGAGGCGAGCAATGGTTAGAGAGGGGGAATATAATAATCCTTACTTTGGCCGCGAGGAAGGAGCCGTCAATCTTGGGGTCCGAGGACGCACCACTGTCAAACCCTCCGCCACTAGAACCGAGAAGGTTAAATTTGAAAGTCTTTGCGATATGGGTGAGCTTACTATGAGTATATGTATACAGGAAGATTCTCTGCGTGTTCTGGAGCAATGATGTTCACCACCAAACAATCCTCGCTTTGAATAGACGTCCCATTCCCTCCGTCCGCCCTGATGTGACACAGGTAAGCACGCGCGTTTGGTTAATATCAAATAGAAACCCACTCACCTGCCTTGCATACATGCTGGCCCGAAGGATTTCGCATTCTGGATACCTCGTCGGAACGTCTTCTTCGGCGGTCTCCAACGGTTCACGCCTGATGTGTCCTCAGCGAAGTAGACCCCGAGCCATTTGTTGAGCGGAACCGAGGTTGTATTTGTGTCCAGGAATCCTTGTACAATGCCGGACGTTGTGGAGACCAAAAGTGACTCCTTGCTTGCCTCGGAGGAGACAGGTCCTGCGAGTGTCACAGCGATGAGAGCTGTGAGGAGGAAAAGGTATCTGAGGCACATTGTGTCTGTTGTAACGCAAGCACCCCCACCAGCCCATGGCGATCTTATGGCCATGTCAAGTTCGGGGGCTGCTCGGGAAGACCTCGGCATTGGTACCGCAAAACCTATTCGTGAAGAATGGGCTTCTTCTTCACGTCTTCTTGGAAGTCAGTAGGGGATCCAACTGAACGGTGTTCCACAAATAGACCCTTGCATGACACGTCGCGTGACGAAACGCGCTGCTGAGTCCATGTCGAGCGTTATGGGAACCTCGTATTAACCACAAATGATACAAGTTCGGCACAGAAATCCATGGATACAGTTCTATCGAGTAAACCGAAACAGAGTCCCTCTGCTAACAATATTGTTAGTTAGATTGAGGTGCGGAAAATCTGGAGACCTACTTCCAACACATACATAAAGGCACATTCTTCAGGTCCGTCAACACATCTACGTCGCAGGCGAAGGCGGCGCATTAGGAAGTCCCTCTCCGTCAATTGCCTCAATTGCAAGGCACCAGTAGATTTTACCCCATGGCATCCCGTCTACGGTCTCTCCCTTGGGTATCCTTTCACAACAGACGAACCTCACAGGGAGGCCGTCCCAGTATTTCATCAAATCAAGCGATAACCCGCCAGGGATGCGCGCAGAGATGCCGTCTGGGCTGAAGTTCAAGTAACCCCAGCAAAAGTCCGCTGTGATCAGATCCTGCAAGACTCATTTCGTGAGTGGATGATTGAGCATTACGATTCGCACGACGGACCTGTGAGCCAAGCTCTACTGCCTTTCTATGCTTTGCATCTTGGAAATATGACTTCCTATTGACACCTCCTTCTATCTCCGGGTCATCCTGAGTAAAGTGAAGGTCGGCAACGTTGTCGCGGACGGGCTCTAGGGGCGGGAACGGCGCGACTTGGTGGAGTTCTTTGAGACGGGTATGTTGCAGATACGGCATGGTGCTTATGAGAGGTGACAGTGCCCATGGTGTCGGTGAGGTGAGGTCGAGATCAAGGGTGGGATCTAAGTAGCTGGGTTTTCCGGTTGTAAGTGATGGGTATGGCTCAAGCGACAGAACACTTACTGCATGAAAGTGGTAATCGCACCAATACCCCATGGCTGGGGTAGCGGGCGGTCGAAGACGTTTCCAAACATGATGTCGTCTGCAGAATGTATCTTCAAAAACTTGCCTAGCGAGCGAATTAGCTTCCAGGCCGCCGGACTACTTGTTTGTTGACTTGCCTTGCACCTGAACACTCCACGTCACGTCCTTCCTCTCTTCCTGCTCAAAGTACGGGCTTGCTCCAACCTTTCCGTCCGCATCTGCAAATCCCTTCAGATATATCGCGACCTGCCCTTCGAATTCGTCCGTGGATATGTTGAAACCCTCATCCGAGTTCGCCTGTATCTCGGTGAGATCATGAAAGGAGGGTCCCGCTAAGACGCGAAGACGAGGCATTGTGTTGGTGGTATTGAAGCAAGGATTCGTTGAAAGTCATCGTCATGAACGTTCAGCTTGATTCGCTTGTGGAGTGATCGAGCCATTCTCAGCCTCAACCTTGTGCGCAAGATTACGGAGTATAATCATTGACAACTTCGACATTCGCTATCGGCAGATGAATGCATGGTGAAGTCAAGATAGACAAGGACACTTTCAAGTTGCACTGGACGATGGTTGGTCGGAACGTTGGGCGCTTATGCGCTGGCTGGCAAACGTGACTTGCCATGCTCGTCTTGACTGTTCTCTCTCTCGGACCTACCTTCATCTTGCTTAGTTGCAACCCAGCTTATGGAAGTAATAGCATGCGCTCGATGGTCCGTCACTCCTCCCTTCCGCTCGCTGCGATCTAACCACCAGATCAACTTGAAAACGATAGCTCTCCGAGCTTATCTGAGCTCGTGCACCAGCTACTCAGTACAGATATTCCTACGGGGTCTTCCAGTGCAGATGCCACGTCCTTCGTGCAACACATTGACAGTGCTGTCTTGCAATGCCAGCGCATCATCCAAGGGTATCAGCAAATAATCCGATCACTGTATGCGAGGCGTAACACTCGAATTCACATCCACCATCTCGCAGATGAAATCCTGGAAGATATTTTCTGGAAGACCGTCGACTGGGACCAGGGTTCAATGAACGTCGTCCCGATGAGCCAGGTCTGTCGACGGTGGCGGGACATTGCTCTCCAGTCACCACGACTGTGGTCTGTCATCGCTGTGACGAATCAGGTGAAGACCAACTTCCTGCGAAACTTCATAGAGTCGAGGTCACAATCCCTGCCTCTATCTCTGCTCCTGTCGGATGATGTCTCCTTTCCTGGCCGCGAATGTTTTAGGGACTTTCAGGATCTCCATTCCGATACCCATTCCAATCCCCGTCGCCATTCTCGTGATAAATTCGGCCTGTGTGTATATTCGGTTTGGCGGCGCTTCATGGAGGCATTTCCGCGTGCACGACACATTGACTTACACTTTAACTCCCCCCTTGCTGCTTCAACGGTATCCCCTCGGCTGCCGGAGGTGCATCTGCCTCAGCTTGAATATCTGGCCATTCAAGTAGTCAATCCCAGGCTCAGAGGGGGGCACGGTCCTATTTACATCTCTTTGTCAACCTTCGTCGGTGGGCTTCCTGCCCTCCGCGACCTGTCTCTTACCTTGGGTTATCTTGAGGCTCTTCGATTCCCCGAGCTTCTGCATGTCCTTCGTACCTCACCAAACCTCGAAACGCTAAAACTGACTGGCGTCGCCGACTCCTCATATCTCCGGGACAATAAATACACTCCCATTGCTCTTCCCAACGTCAAATACTTTCACTTCACAGACTATATTTGGAAGCTTGTCTTTCTGGTCGAGAAGTTGCTCACCCCAGGCATCCAGCGATGCTGTTTGCAAGGCACACATTCTCTCTCTATCGACGGTGCCAAACACATAGTGCGGTTGTTATGGTGCCTGTCGAAGCTCGTCAGGGTACTTGAGCCTCTATCCCATCAGTCACCACAATTCTGCGCAAGATTTGATTTGAACCCGTCGGGACCATTCAGCTACTCGGAGACGTTCCGGTTCTGGGGATACAGTGAGGGGCTGGACGGTGTCCGCTTCCAGATTTCAAATGTACTGGCGAAATCGGAACCTCTCATCGAAGTCAAGTTCGAGCTATCGCATGAACCATCCCACTCCATATGGCAAATGCCTCCCGACGCATCCTGGCAAGACTGTCTCCGAGGCGTAATAGTTTTGGAACTCTGTGGTCATCGTGTGTCCGCTGTATTGGACGAACTTCGTTACCTCACGAAACTCAGCATCTTCATGCCTTGCCTGGAGGAGATCGTCTTCAGAAACTCCAACCTCGAGACCATTCAAAACTCATGGCTCCTCCCCTGGTCGGACTCTTCTGAAACGGAGATAGCAGCCGTATCAGACCATAGTCTTAGTCTCCCCAATCTCAAGTCTATCCGTTTTGAAGATGTTTCCTTGTCTTCAAGTTCTGACGTCGCAAGCACAACGACGTCGAACGAAGCCGTCATTGATGTGGTACGGGACATGCTGCGAAACTGTGCTAGGAAGTACGCGCAGTTGGAGAGTGTCCACTTCGTCCGATGCGGTCTCTCCTCCGAGGAATTCATATCGCTAGGAATGGGATTGGAGGACAGGGTTTTCGTGACGAAGGAATAGGTGACAGCGAATCAGGGATGTGCGAAAGTTAGGGGGGGTCACTACACTTGGAATGCATTAGCAACTTTCGTAGACCTCGTTAGAATATTGCGTTGTCGTGGTTGACCGTAGATCCTTTCTAGAGCGAGCAAGTGTCCAAATACGGCTGCGCTCGGCATTTGCCGTAGCCTCGGTTGTCCTTCCACCCTTGACGCCCACATCGACCAACTTCGACAACCACTTTGCGTCAATATGGCTAGTACAGAGGAGGATGTCAGTCCGTATGAACTCCTTGGAGTGACATTGGAGTCTACCGACCAAGAAATCAAGACGGCTTACCGACAGCGGTCCCTCAAGGTTCATCCAGACAGGGTAAGTTCTCGTCATTCATTCTTGGGTTGACCAACGTTGAGCTGGTTCTCTAACTCAAGTTCTCTTGTAAAGAATCGCGGTAATCCAGATGCAGGTGGGTAAACTGGCATCATTTGACCCACTGATACTAATTAATGTCTCTTTATCAGCCCGCAAGTTCCATGAGCTCAATCAAGCCTATGAGCTACTGCTCGACCCATTGCGCCGTATGGCTCTTGATGCCAAAGTCCGGCTGAAGGAAGCTCAGAAGGCTCGCTACGCGAAGTTCGACAAGAAACGCAAAGATCTTGTGGCCGACCTGGAGGAGCGAGAGCAGGCGTTCAAGAAGGCCAAGGTGGAGAAGGCGGAAAAGCAGAAAGAGGTGTGGAGAGAGAATGAGAAGATCATGGAGGAGGGAAGGTTGATGAGGGAACGGAGGGAGAAGGAATTATTGGCAAGGGAGCTCGAGATGAACGAGAGCGCACGAAAGGAGGCTGAGAATGCAAGAGCTGAGTACGAGCCTCCATCGCTAGGTAAGCACAGGGATGCGTTTCACCGCCGCTTATGGCTGACGTAGCCCATAGGTGCATTGGATACTACTGTTCGACTGAAATACACACTTGCCGCTCAAGCAACACTTACTACTCCTCAGAGTATTTCTATTCTCCTTTCACGATTCGGTGCCGTCGATACCGGGGACGTTTTAGTCTCTCTGAAACCTCCACCACCGAAAAAGCCGAAGCGAGGTACCGCTTTGGTCCCTTTTAAGCAGGTCGGTGACGCGTTTGCTGTAGTGTGCGCGAGTGGCCGAGAGGATTTCGGGCTGAAGGACGTGGAGGTGACATGGGCGGGAGGTACGGAGCCGGAGTTGATAGGGTGGTTGAAGAAGATGGGAAAACTGGGCACGGGCTGGCAAGAGAAGAAGACAGAGTCACCAGAAGTTTCTGCAGCTTCCGGTATTCCCGTGGAAGCCCCTCCTGATACACCATTCTCATCCTTTCCGTCTACCTTCGTACGCCTTCTACTCTTATCATTGTTGTATCTTTTCTCACCCTTTTCTCCTCGCAGCCTGACTTGTCTGAGCCAGTATCTACTCCGGCCCAGGCTAACATTCCTGGGCTCGATTATGAAGCGTTGACTCTTATGCGGATGCGTCAAGCTGAACGTGAAAGACTTGAGAGGGAGATACGCGAACAAGAGGCAGAGGAGTAAACTTGCTGGTGGTATTGTCGCCGCTATGGATGAAGTCTGGTAGCTATCATCACTGTATTGTTGTTATATTTTTGTATCTGATCATGCCATAGTTATCTCATGTGTCATATTTGCCTTTCTACGAAGCGAACCCTCAGATCGACGACATGAACTGTCTAGAACGCTTGTCAGAAGGGGAAGCCAGATCACATACCCGTGCCCCCATCCTGTCATCTTCGCTCCCATTCCTTGTCACATGGCCTATCCTGCAGCTCATTCAGCTTCCACCCTTCTCGCTTACCGACAAGCAAACGTGCTACCACCAAAGCGTTTGGCACCTTATCTCCTCGAGGCTGTTTGTGCTCCTTCGCTGCAATGCAAACACCATTCCCACTCTCTGTATTTATGGAACCTCCCATCAATGTTGCACATGCGTTGCAGTGAAGCCAGATGCATGTGCTGCTGGTAGAGATTTATCTTGTCATCTGATACCTCTTAAACCGGCATTGCGTTCAAATCCTTCAACATTTGGAGGATTGGTGGGAGGAGCATATAAAGGATTCCCAAGTATTCTCTAGCTGAAGGAACGACATCGCCGCAATCGTGCGTCCTCGTCGCCCAAAATGCTCCTCGCTATCCTACGCGAACCCATTTTCCTTCTCGTCGCCTTCGCTAGCCTCACTCAAGGCCTCCGAATTTTACAGCTCCCTCCTCCTGAAGCTCGCTCCAGCGACAAACAGTGCTTCGCCACCGATGCATGGCCTTCTGGTCCAGGTCACACACTTCTTCCCCAGACGACCTCATCAGAGCTCCGCTCCATCCTCGCCGAGATTGACCCAAAGCGCATTGAAGCCATCATCCACAAACTCGTCTCCTTCGGCACTCGCCACACACTCTCCTCGCAGACCGACCCTAAGCGCGGCATTGGCGCAGCAAGGGACTGGATTGCGAGCGAGATGAGAGGCTTTGCGGCCCATGCACGCAGAGGCACGAAGGTCACCGTAACTGTCCCCAGTTACCTGCAAGGCCCTGCGACGCGCATCCCGTTCAGTGTCAACATCAGTAACATCATCACAACCATCCAAGGGACGGAGAAGTCCAACCGCGCGTATATCATTACTGGTCACTACGATTCACGGGTCACAGACATCATGAACTTCACCGACGACGCTCCCGGCGCGGATGATGACGGATCTGGCGTCGCTATCGCGATGGAGTTGGCCAGGATTCTCGCTACACGTCCCCCGCCCAAGGCGACGATCATGCTCGGCGCCGTAGCTGGCGAAGAGCAGGACCTGTTTGGCTCGGCTTTCTTTGCTAAGCAGATGGCGGAGGCTGGGGTGGACGTCCAAGGCATGTTCACGAACGACATTGTGGGCAGTTCCAAGGCGGATGATGGGCTCGTCGATGCACATAGTATACGGCTGTTTGCGCAGGGTATCCCGTCATCCGAGAATGCGACTCAGATTGCTCGCAGGACTACCATTGGAGGAGAGAATGACTCGCCGGCACGGCAGTTAGCTCGCTTTGCTCATGAAGTCGCCTCCAATGACGCTACGAATATGCAAGGTATGTCTCCCATCTGAATACTATCACTGGCTCATTGCTTACCCAGTCATCTCTTTCAGTCCGCGTTGTATACCGCCTCGACCGATATCTGCGAGGTGGTGACCACGAACCTTTCTTGCAGCAAGGCTTCCCCGCTGCTCGGTTCACGGAGCCCAACGAGGACTTTGCGCACCAGCACCAGGACGTCCGGGTGGACAGTGTCACCGGCCGCCAATTTGGTGACCTCCCTGAATTCTGCGACTTCGACTTCATCGCGCGCGTCGGCAGGGTCAATGGCGCCATTCTTTGGTCCCTCGCAAACGCTCCGGGTACGCCGAAGAATGTGACGATTGACACGAGCGTGTTGAGCAACGATAGCAAGTTTTTCTGGAACCTCGATGAGACAGGGGAGGTTGCTGGGTATGAGGTTGTTTGGAGGGCGACGGATGAGCCGTTCTGGACGAACGTGATTCCGGTTGGGTTTGTGGATACGACTACCGTCAATCTGTCCAAAGACAACGTGGCGTTCGGTATCAGGGCTGTAGGGAAGAATGGGCTGCGTAGTCCCGCCACATTCCCATTCCCGAGATGATAGCCAGGATCGGTTGTATTTACATGCATTGGCAAGACAGCTTGTGGAATGCGGCGATAGTTTCTTGACCGCTCCAACTGGTTGTTCAACGTTTCAATAGTCTCCAGTAGCACTAGTACTCTGAGTCTTTTCAAGCAAAGCCACCATTAAAAGCATATTTACGTCATTGACACGTGGCCCCCAAGTCAACTTTGGCCCAGCCACTTGTCTTTTCGTTTCAGACATGCATCACCGCGATATCACTGTTGAAATCCGACTGGAGGGTGCCGACGCGAAGTTGGAAGAAGGCCAGGTCGAGCAGAGCGGAGAGTTGTCGAAGTGCTACATTCCTAGCGAGGCCGGAACTGTGAGCTTTTCTCCAAAGTCAGTGCATGATCCATACTGAACTGCTGTAGAATTTTGTAGTACACATCCGAGAACGCTCCAATCGATTTCATTTCTCTGTGAAGTTATTTCTGGACGGCCAACGTGCGGAGGGAGGGATATGTTACCCCGGGAAGAAGTTCAATATTAATGGCTTGCCTGTATCGCGAGAATTGATCCGACCTTTCCAATTTTCACCCCTTACAATGCTCGGTATGGTCTCTATTATTGCTAGCACAATACAGTGTCTCATCTTTACCTTTGCAGATGACGATGCTGCTCCTTTGAACCACCCAAATATGGAGGAGCTTGGTGTTATTACAGTCAAGTTGACCCGTGTCAGGGTAGTCGGCATCCCCAATCAACGCCCAGCGACATACTCGAATTTCAACGAGTTTGGACCCATACATGAGAGGAGCAAGAAGGCAGGAACGCATTGCGTGAGGTACTTTTCCCCTCCCGAAACTCAATTGCTTTTGTCATCTCACCCATCTTGATATGACTTCCAGCGTAGGTGAGCCCAAGAGCTGCAAACCCCGCGATAGAGTCATGGTGATGCCTTTGGTCTCTGGAGAGGCACCGTATGCGATTTTTCAGTTCCGGTACAGACCTCGAGGTACGTCTGAGCATTGAGAACGAGCAATGTCAAACCCTCAACTCCTTGCGACTTCCGACAGATCTGCTACAAGCTCAGGGAATTCTGACCATGCCCCGTCCTCGGACTGTTGGATCTAGCACAGTCAAGCGAGAGCACACCGAGTCGAGCTCACAAAGTTCCAGAAAGAAACCTCGATTATCCTCAGATTCAAGCAGTGTAAGACATTCTTGATTTTTTTTGCGCAGGACGAGCCGCTCAACTTTATTTTCCGTAGTTGATCGTGAAAGCTGAGTCTAGCTTGGATGTTAAACCATCCTTAGTTACATCCTCTCGTCCGTCAAGGACATTTGACGATGAAATCATCGACCTGACTGAGGATGATGTGAAGAGAGAGCAGTCTCTGATTCGCGTGTCCAGTATGCATGGATCAGTCATAGATTTGACGGATGATTAGCCAACCGGTCTCACTCAGTTATTCGGATTCGGTTAGTATGATATGTTATGTGTGTCGCCGAAACCTAATATCCCCGTTACTTATACATAGTTCACAGAGTTATTTGCCCTCTCCCATGAGACGAAAAGGGACATGCACCTCCCTCACTTTCGACCAGACTTTTTGTAAGTATCTTCCGCGTTGCCCCTGACCTTGCAACAATTTGTCACCTCCATTTGAAGAGGATGATCCAGAGTTTGGATGCTCTGCTACCCTTGCAGGGCTTTCGGCCTGGTTGGGATCCCGTCGTCTCCTGCGTCTCGGTCCTGCAGGCCGGTTTCGATCTGAAAATGCGACCATGTTCAGTACTGTTTTCAAAAAGAAGATGAGCGAGAAGTGAGCACAGACCTCGTTGGGGTTCAGTGGGACGGTCGCTGACAGCATCTGGCACTTGTACCATACTTGCCAACATTCTGGCAGTGGGTCTCTGGCTGGGTCGATAGCTGAAGCATTTAGTGGCTAGCTTCCATAGGTAGTCTGGTATCTCTATTCCTTGTGCGGGGAGTGGACGACTAGGATGGAGACCCTGAGTAACATGCGTTATAACTTGGGGGTCCCGAGTGAACTGTGGATATGGCGCTTTGCCACTGAAAAGCTGAAGACCATGTTAGTCAACAACCCATGTTTGGTGCATCTAGCGAGAGACGCACTTCAACGATCACACAGCCGAATGAGTATACGTCACTGGCATACGTTGGTCGCATGGATTCCAGGGAGAACGCCTCCGGTAGAATCAACTCTGGAGCCATCCATCGAACATTTCCGCCACGACTGGATGCGTAGTTCTGTGACGCCCCGGCCGCGAAGACAGCGAGACCAAAATCCGCGAGGCGTACGGATAGATCATTGTCAATGAGGATGTTGGGCTATCATGAGTGTAGAGTAAGTCCTTGTTATATTGATCATCAATGGGGAACGAACGCACGCCACGAAGATCTCCATGTACTACATGCTCATCGTGAAGATATTGAAGCCCTGAAACAATTTCTTGAACCTAAATAAAAACGGGTTAGCTTGCTTTCGAACGCATTGCGGGCGAAAGGAACTAGCCCATGTCTGTAGCTGCTTCTTGATATACTCGCGTGGGGCTGATGAAACTCGCATATCCTCCAAAGCCTTTGTGATGTGGCCGAACGGCATCCAAGGCAGAACCATACATGGACTCCGGGTGAAGAGCGAGTCAGCAATGCCATAGAATTGCAGGATGTGCTGGTGTCGTAGGTTTCGCCAAATTAATGACTCGTAGTGGAATTTCTGGAGGAGTCAAATGGGTCAACTCTTTAATGCACGTGAAG
The DNA here is from genome assembly GCA_021029105.1 of Cristinia sonorae. Classification (NCBI taxonomy): domain Eukaryota; kingdom Fungi; phylum Basidiomycota; class Agaricomycetes; order Agaricales; family Stephanosporaceae; genus Cristinia; species Cristinia sonorae. Next base: position 145,063 of record JAEVFJ010000046.1, on the reverse strand, counting down.
ACTGGAAGATTAAGCATTACCTCCAAAACTCTCGCTCTCTCTCCGTCGGACATTGTCTGAAACATCCTCATGCTCTTTAGTGCGACTTTTTGACCTTTATATTCTCCGATATATATGTCAGAAAAGGCACCAACGTTCCGACAGTCCGTCTCCAGACGAGTCACGTTTATTATGAAAAGCGACGAGGGGAGTTTCTTTGTGAGGAGGGCTAGCTTCAGCATCAGCCGGCGAACAATATCTCTATCGAATGGGGGTTTTCGAGTTGGGTTATCAATTTCCTACGAAATAAGACTCAGTATAACAGTCGATTCAAAGGACATGAGTGCAAGTGTGAACCTGCTGCATGATGTTCAGTGCGTATCGAGCATGTTTTCCGGTCAGTGCCAGCAACGGTTTTGCGGCGACAGCAGTTGACGATACAGCAGCATCTAGCATTGCGTAGATGCTTTCACCTGAACGTAGACAATGTACGCCGCAATAAATGCGGGCTGGGGGAAGTGCAATGATTTGACCGGGGGCAGCGATAGTAGAACACATCTGATGTGTCCATCCAGAGACGTCAGCCTGTCTGATGAAGGGGAACTGCGTAAAAGCACTCACGTCGCATGCTCTAAAGTTGATGCTTGAAGCTCTCTTTAAACCACCGCCACGAAGGTGCTTGCTCCGGTTGGCCGAAGTGGTCGTTGACGTGGGCTGTGAGGCTTCGGCAGCTGTGACTCGAGATGATTTGGAGCCACTTAGGGAGGCTGGCTCCTCGTGGCGACTGGAAAAATGTGGCTGGGGAGGGACTGTGGGAAGGGATGAAAGTGGAGGCTCACGACCTCGATTGCTGCTACGAGGGTCACGTCTGTCTTTTCTACGTTTGGTGGCGGATTCGGCTTGGGCAGCTCGTCTCGTTTTCCGGGCATCATGTTGTGGTAAATTTCGTCCTGCTGCTGACCCTGATGGCTCCTCCAGGGAGAGCCCATCTGAGCTGAATAGCAGCGACGACTCCAGTGGGACGCTGAATTTTAATCCTCTACGATAGAGCGTCGCACCATTACGGTGAGACGAAGCCTTGGGTTGTTCGTCCGACGTACGATCTTCAACTCCCCCTACTCCCGCGGGACCTCCCACCTCCTTACTCCATCTATGCTCTTCGTCATCTTTGCCGTCACCAGGTATTCTGCCATTAAAACTTCCATCACCATCCTGGTCGGCACCATAATCAGTATTGTATGTGTGTCATGAGGCTGAGTGTCGGTACATACTGGCTTGGCTGTACGTTTGTTGTGAGAGGTAGGATCGACAGCCTCTCTACTGGAATTGCCCAAATAGGGTACATCAGAGACCTCCGAGGATGTGCCCGGTCCAGACCAAGTTGTGGCAAGTTCGGATGAGGAGGGATGCCCAATGTCGCCACTGTCATCGCTTTGGGTGAGATGACTGGAGCCAGCCATCCAGCGGAACATACTGGAGGAACGCAATGGGATGGCAGAGATTGGGTTGCGAGAATCCTTGGAGTCGTTCAATTGCAACTCCTCCTCGTCGAAGTGAAGATAGTAGTCGGGTTCGGATGTGTAGTCCTCGTCATCGGGGTCACGCCACACTTCCTGGAGTTCCTCCGACCCTAACTTCACTTCCTTCCTGCTCAGCCCTCCAGCCACTTTGTCTGGGGGAGGTTCCATACTTCGAGAGCTAACACGGGTCCGGCAACTTTGGATACTGATCGTCTACTCTTGAATGGTTTCGACGAACAATGAGAAGCTTGGAAAGACAGTTGCTGTAATAACGGCAGTCAATCACACAACATGCATACATAAGGGGATGACGCACATCCTTGAAGATCTTAAAGCTCGATATCGTAAATGTTGGCGAGAAAGTCGCTCGTGTCCTTGTAGATATGAGGTGGTTGATATGGTTGTAGTGCGAATACGCCTCGAAGAACTTGAATGGCATTATATCATCGCAAGAACGGTCCTATTAAAGCACGCCTCGTGTTCAAGGCGTGTCGACACAGCTCAATACAGATGACCTTTGATCGCAAGACCATCCAATGAGTCAGTCAACAACGGAATCTGGACCGGAAATTCCTGACAAGCGTGTAAAAGACAAGCTTGCTAAAAATTCTCGTCAGTAAAGCCCAGATAAGGAAAAGAAATACATGAGCAAAATGCTTGCCTTAGAGTTTGAAGCTTGAGGTTTTGTGTCATTGATTTGAAAGAGCAATTCCGAGAGTTAGCTTGTCGTTCTGGAGGTTGAGTTCGTCATGACATCGCTTTTGAGCCATCGAGCCACGAAGAAACTACGGCAATTTCCGGCAAACCTGCACCCTCTGCAAAGAGAGATGAGGTTGGTACGAATCACAACGAGCACTATCCCAAGCACAATGCTTCCATTAATAGAGAAGTAAAACCACATGAACGCACACCGAGAGGTACAACTTTCACTGAAGGTGTATAGAATCTCCATTGCTCTCAAACCAACACCTCTTCCAACGAGCGAAGAGCCCGTGCTGCACGGGTGCCCTGGGGATGCGAATATCAATATCAATTCAAGACACCCTCGCTAAGGCACAAATACTCACAACCGCTCGGAAGTCCCTTCTAAGGACCTCGACGAGTGAAGCGTCATCACGAGCTCGCTGGTTTCTTCCTTGACCACCATTGTTGCCGTTGTTATTACCGCCGGCGGCCTTTTGCTGGACAACTACGCAGTTACCGAAGTTGCCAGCAGTCTTGAAGGCGACGAGACAACGGTTCTTGCCAGGTCCGCCAGTGCACTTAGTGTTTGCGGGCAATTTGGCTGTGATTTGTTCCGTCCCAGCATTGGCGGGAGACTGTCAGAGGGATTACTAAAGGAAGCGGCCTCATATAGATGGGTAGGTATAGACTTACCCGAACACCGTTGCGAGTAACCTGGACTGTAGCAAAGTTTCTTCCAGCACCCGTTGCGTCCACTTGAGCAGTGACTTGACGAGAACCATCGACGCCGCTACGCACGTTCGTCAGTCTATAGCTAGATCATGTAGTGCTGAAGTACGCGTACCCGTTAAAGTTCTGGACGGTAACAGTGAAGGTACCATCTCCACTGGCAGTTACCGGAGTGGAGCTTCCAATCGTCTGCGCAACATTCACGTTGCCACATTGGTTGTTGTTGTTCGGGCGTTGAACGTTGTTTCTCTGGGCGTTCCCAGAGACACCGAGGGCTGGAATGATGATAGCGTGTCCCTGTGCTTGAAGGGCAAGGCCGACGGTAATGGCGAAGAGGGAGAAAAGCTTGAAGAGCATCTTGAAAATGTATGGCACGAGGAAGAGGAGCTGGGGCAGATAAAAGAGAGTTTGGGAGAATGAGTGAAAACCTGCAGCTCAGCGATGTGGGGAGGGTCCTGCCTGAGGCCTCGGTGGAAGTGGAAGTGGTCAAAGTGAAAGGAAGGGGGAACTTTTGTTGTTTAATGATGCAGGCGGGCAACCTTTTATATGGTGCCATGGTCCGCTTGATCCAATGAATGAGAGATCCCGGTCAGTAAGGCACCGTTGCAATGACGCCAACTGCTTTCCATAAAGTATTCCATTTGTGTGGTGATCTTCGTGCGATAGGCGAATACCCAATGGGATAATCAATGATCCTCTTCAAGTTCGCCTTTTCTTGCAGTCAGCCATGATACTGTAAGTGCCCCACGGTGGCATGGAGAGTACGCGAAGGAAGTCATATGAACAATGAACAATGAGTATCGCATTGTTCTTGCCAGTTGCAACGGAGGACGCACCTTGTTGTCTTCCAATTGTTTCCCGACATAGTCCGAATGTCGAGCTATTTTCTCGTCCAATCGCGACGCGATGAGTGTATGGACAGATGTCAAGTTTAATTACCGTATCGCCGCACTGTCGCGACCTTTGTGGTCATGAGGGAGCTCAGTCAACTGGCGGTCACCAGGGAACAACAGGAACGCGAAAAAGCACAATGACTGCCGCAATGGCCGACGGTTTCCATAGTGAGCAAGTGACCCCGAATATTCCCGACTCATCAGGCGCCCAGGCCAGTTGCCAGCGGTTAACCGGTTGTTGCAGAAAGCCCATACAATTGTATGCTATGATACAGGAGAAAATATGGTGATACAGTCTAGTGATGAATAGAGTACGGATTAACACACCAAGAGATACACAGAACGCCAGGCTCGGGAAAGAAACAGCCATAAGCTCGTTCAATCATCCAAGGTAAGGTCTATTACAGTACCGACGTTATGTGTCGCGAGGTGAACGGGAGAGACTTCCCGCTTCATGTCGCACGTAAGGTCGATTACCTCTTGAATGAGGCAAAGGTTTGGCTTCATCTCCCGTTTCAGCCGTTTAGGTGGCCTTTCGCTATCCGACGGGGAAGACTAAAAAAAATTAAGTCATGATTGCATGGACAAGATGCCTGGATAAGTACCTTTGAAGAGGTAACCGTCGTGCGCAATGGTTGTTGAGCTCTAGCTTTATTATCGATCGCTGGTACTGGGTCGTTTGTGCTTCGTCGGCGTTTCCGGTTACTTGAGGTTGTAGACTGGCTGGATTGACTTGATTCACAGTTATTGTCTGCGTGCAATTCTCGAGGAATAATCCCTTGTGCTTGCAGGATAGCTATCCCAAGGTCAGATAGTTGAATTGAGTCTTTGACCACTGGGACACACCTCTCGGCCGGTACCGAAATTGGAAAGTGACCCAACAGCCCTCTCCTGGTACGAAAGGTACGCTGTCTGTGCGTCGATGAGAGGTACATCGGCGAGCGGCACCCAGGCTAAGTGGCGAGCGAAAGTTGTCAGCAACTGCGAATTGTGGCGTAAGGGAGAAAAAGGAGAAACTCACGACACGCAATGGGATCCCGCTTTTTTGCTCTTCTCGTTTATGGATCCAATCTCGGGGATATCTGATGACTTGAACTCTTCGCGATTCCTGCCGTATCTTTGAACCCGGTAAACTTTCACTTCAATGCACCCAAGATTTTCCATGATCCGGTCACTGATCATACAGTTGTCCTCCTCTATGATCGTTGTTAACAACAACAAATGAACACAACGCGATGTGCTGCGCACCAGTGATTGATAGCTCAGAGAATTGGAACGGCTGTCGAAATTGCGGCGCCACTCTAACACCCCACCGAGTACCAGAATGACGAGCTCTGCAAACGGATGCACCCATGCGCCGACCATCTATGGAGCATCTCACTGACGCAGATGCCTCTTCAAAGTAGGATTTAAAAGATATGGAGAAAGACTGCGTTGTTATACATTGTCAGAATACGTGAAGTTGTGGTAAAGTCGCCAGAGTCGCCACGCACCTTATTGGCCTCACTGGGGATGTAGCAAGTCATCGTTTTCGGATCTTCAAGCTTGACATCGTATTCCTCCAATTTACGACCACCACTGACAATAGAAACCTCAAAAGCTCGGTTCAGCATTGTCGATGATGAAGGAGATAGCTGTTCTCGACAAAGGGGTGGCCCACGCAAGGTCGGAGCATGGACTCGGACGAGTCGGAGTCACGACGCGGGACACGCGTTTAGTCACATGCTTATCACATGACAGAAAGAATCTTATCTCAATTGTAGATTAGATTCCTCGCAATCATCAACCTGAATCTTGGGGTTCGCCTCTCCGAACTGCTCTTCACCGTCGACGACGAACAACTCGAATATACCGATGTCAACGACGTCGGAATCGTCCGGTACACCATTCTCGGCGGAGACCTACTTTGCGACTCAGCTCCCACCACCGAATCTTGATCAGGATGTTTCGCGCGTTCGAGAGTTCGTGAAGAGGCAAGTGAAGGAAGGAAGGAGGGTTGTTCTCGTGACTGTACGTCGTTCAATTATCGATGCGCTTTAATACTGACCATTTGCTCTAGAGCGGCGGGACAACAGTTCCCCTTGAGCTCAACGTGTGAGCGGCTCCATTCAAGCCGACGAGATAGGGAAGCTCATCGTTGTGCTCTTATAGAGTCCGGTTTCTGGATAATTTTAGTGCTGGTGCGTAGCAGAGGTCTTTCTTAACCTATAGGTAGACTTATACCTATCCTCTAGGTACTCGTGGTGCAACTTCTGCAGAATACTTCCTCAAAGCTGGATATGCGGTTATATTCATGCATCGCCAATTCAGCCTCCAGCCCTTCAGCCGACATTACTCCCATTCAACCCATCCGTTCCTCGATTTTCTCGATGTCAATCCTGCGGACACGGATGGTCATCAAATTTCCGTCACACCGGTAGAACAGGCACAATTGCTCAATGTTCTGACTACATACAAGAAAGTACATCAGACAGGCGTTCTGCACACCCTGACGTTCGTTACTGTAAACGACTACCTCTGGCTGCTACGTGCCGTCAGTAAGGAGCTAAGCGTTTTGGGTCGGAATGCGTTATTCTACCTCGCCGCCGCAGTTAGCGACTTTTTCCTACCCCGACAGAAGATGGTATGTTTTCGCTTGGCTACATACCGTGTCGGTGTGCTGATTGTCTGTTAGTCAGAGCACAAGATTCAGTCAGGCAAGGGGAGTCTGCACATAGAGATGGACCAGGTGCCGAAGATATTGAAACCCCTCGTGAACGAGTGGACGCGAGAAGGCTTCATCGTCTCATTCAAGGTAACGCTCATCCAAGCGCCTCTCTCGTTTTGACACTGATATTCCACCGCTCAGCTCGAGACAGACCCCGAACTGCTCATTCCCAAGTCCCGTACGGCGCTATCCCGCTACGGACATCAAGTAGTCATTGGGAATGACTTGCACCGTCGTAAATTCGAAGTTGTCTTCGTATCTCCGGCGAACAGCACTAAACCACTGGACGACGCGCAACCGTCGAACTTCGTTGAGACGTGGATACGTATAGATCCAGCCCAGGATCCCGCGAAAGAGATCGAAGAGGATATTGTCACGGAGCTGGGTCAAAGACATGATGCGTGGATTCATGCGTTGGGTCAATGAGCTGTGTATTGTCTATGTCCCAATTAGATCTAATTCTATGCCGGAGCAAGTTCTATTAACATAGCGAGTGCAACAAAATCAGAGAATAGCATGGATACAGCTATACAGCAGATGGGGGTGATTGTTTCCGGCAAGCAGGGAAAAGGGCCGCAGAAAGGAAGTCGATGATATCGAACATGCCTCTCCTCTCAACATCATCAGTCAAGATCCCCCCGAGGAGGTTTTTGAGCGAGTCAAGTTCCTCGGCAGAGTTTCCATAGCTGTGAGCAAAACTATTCCCGAGGTGGCGAATCGTCGAGTTGGATTGACAAATGACCGTCATCGCATCTATAGAATTGAGGATTGGGCTGAGCTGTGGCGCACTGTGCAAGAGAGTTCTGCCAGCATCGATTCGTGCAGCAAGGTCCGTTCCTCGCTTATCAAGCTCTGCACGCCATTTGTGTGGCCCTTGCATACTGATAGTGGTGATGTTGGATGCCAGAGCCATTCTGGTTTGAATTTCATCAAGCAAAGCGCGTGCCTGGATACGACATTGGGGCTCTATGACCTTTAAAGAGATCTAGATGAATCGGTAAATGTGCGACGAACCACGGATTTTGAACTTTACCTGGGCGAAAAGCGCATGAGTGGAAAGCATCTTCACGCTTTTCCTAAGATCGTCTTGAGTTGCAGTCAGCTGCTTCTGAGTCCTGCTAAGAGTCTTCTGAGTTACAGTCAGATTTTTTTGGGCTGCGGTTAAATTCTGCCGCGTCATGTTCAACTCCTTGTTAACACCAAGCTCTCTGGCATGCGTCGCCTTGAGTTCTCTTGCTAGTTCCTGGTAGGCCATCTTGAGCTGCTGAATTTCCTTCGGCGCTGTCTGCTTGCTCGGATGTTTGCACTCTCCTATCAACTTCTTCGTCTTCCCCGAAAGCTGGCTCACGTTCTGTCTTCCGCTGGTGCAGATCATGACGTGGCTGCAGCCTTTTTGTCCACTAGGAATTTCGATTCAACACCCGGGAAGACAGGTAGTTGTCCTGATGAAGCAGCTGAAGATCCCGCCACGATAATAGGGGGATGCGAGGGCGGAGAAGCAAAGACCCCAGGTGAGAACTTCACTGCCACGAGAAAGTGTTCGAAACTTGAAGACAGCTGATAGAGAGTGATCTTGATCTCCCCAGATGATGTTGGGTTGGGTTCCCTAGGAAGAGACCAGTTACTGTGTGGTTGGGTTCCGCGCATGAAGGCAGCGGAATCTTCCGTTCGGAAGACCATTTGCAGATCGTTATATTCGACGCACAAGACAGGCAGATATAGGTTATTCCTGCAAAGCACGTAAGGGTCGGAGAGCAAGGCAACTAGTAGCAGTCCATAAGATGAATGCAAGCTTGGTGGATTCAAGAATCCATATCAGAATCTGGCAGAATTAGAGTCAAACCCTCATCGTCAAGCCTACTATCCCCTCCAGCCAACAGAGCGTCGTCGCCTTGAGTCTTCAGTTTTTCTTTGGCGGGGTGACGGCAGCTGACCCAGTACGAGTGAACGTTCCCAGCAGAGCAAACAAGCATCGCGTTAGCGAAGGTACCGTACAGTGTCGCCTCATTTTCATGGTCATTGGGGGCGAATGATTGCCACACCCTTCGAGCCTGGCCGCCCTGCCCAGCCAGTAAGCATCATTATCAGACAGAGATGGGCACACTCAACAGCTTGGACCTGCGTGGGGGCAAACGCGTCGTGCCGGACGAGAATATTGAATTTTCATGTCTGGCGCTGGAGCGGAGGTTGAACTGACCCAACTGGTCAAGTCCGGCGCTCCGGAGTGTGCCACCAGCCTCTACCAGCCTGCTCCGATATGTTTTCGACGGCCGTTCAGCCCGGCCTTGTGTCACTATTCTCGTCGACAAACGAGGACCCTCTTTCCCTTTTCTCTGTTGCCTCCGATGGCACGCTGCCCACCGATTCATTCGTGTGTCTCCTGAAGGACGCTTCGCCCGACATCGAATCGCCCAAGATCCTCGTGCATCCCCATCCAATCTCCTCAGATGATGAGCACCACAATGAAGGGTATATTCTTCACCAGACCGTCCTGCATATACAGTCTCCGACGCTGCGGACGACGTACATTCAGTGTGGCAAAAGTGCGAATGGCACGGGTCTGAAGCATCCATGGATCCACATGCAAGCCAGGAACATGGGGCGGGAATGGGCATTCGAGATTGGCATTGTGGACAGGATGGACAGGGAGGGAGTAGTGAGATGCTCGACGTTCCAGGTGCTGTACCTTTCCTCATGCTTAACTTTCTGTTCCGACGGTCCGGAATTTGTTCGTGACACTGGCATGTAAGATTTTGCACTTCAAACTCTTCAAGCTGTGCTGCTCGACAAGGCAAAACTGACACATTCCATCGCAGAAAGAGCCGAGGCTGAAGATCGACGTCGTCCCGCCGGTGCTGCTCCTGCCACTGAGCTTCCCCGCGACGTCGGCGCATCTGCTCACCACCTGGAGCACCATCACCCTCAATCTTCCATCGCTCCTCCCACACTTTTCTTCTCCGGCGTTGTCTCGACCCGCTGAGGACGACGAGGAACAGGCCCTGGGTGACAGCTCCGACGGCGAGGGTGCCGTCGGATCCACATCCAGGACCAGACGCCGCAGTGCCCAGGTCCCTGGTGGGTCTTACTCCCATACATCGTATGTCAAGGTGTACGCCAATTGTAGACTAAGGAGGATCTGGTTCACCGATGCTGGGCCTGGGTCTGGCCAGGATGTACCTTGGGAGTTTCAGCTGTTCGGTTCAAAGATTCAATGACCTTCCTTGTATTATAGCGTGTGTGTTGATATGTGCCAATTTATCTACCATTTACCAGGCCTCTCTGAGTTTGTGACGACGAAGGGTGACGCGCGGTCAGTCACAGTCCGATGACTGTGAACTCCGTATACTTTGGTGGACATTTGTCGCTACTCGCCATCTATCATACATACATCCAGTGTCCCCGCCACAGTAATTCAGGCTGACTCCTTCAACTTCCGCGACCGTTCCTCAGCGAACGCCTTGCGGGCCGCTTCAGATTCCGCCTCAGGCGACAGGATGATGTCAAACTTGAGAAGTGTAAAGGAACCACCGTTAGGGAAACCTCGCCTCCGCGCCTCTGCATCGTCATTGATCTCTTCGAGGTTCTGGACTCATATGTTAAGCATGCCCGTGTGCATTCGAACCAAACTTCAATATGACGTACCACGACCAGCCCCTTCTTCACGCCAAACACTGCATCGCTCGCCAGGAACTCGTCTCCCGCCGGATATAACGCAGTTACCAGCTTCCGGAAACCAGGAGCCTCGACCATCAGATGCAGATGGTTCGGCCGCATGTTGTGTCTGCCTAACTTGATGAGAAGGTCGCCGACAGGTCCCTGAGAGAAGGTCAAGAAACGTCTCCGTTGCGCTGGACATGACGCACTCACATCTCCTGGGATCGGGTAGCACACTGGAACCACAGCTCGGTAGCCGTATCTGCCATCCTTATCTGACCGCAGACGCCCTCTGCAATCAGCTGCTTGTCGGTCGGTGTATTGAGTGTCGTAGAATCCTTTGCGTGAAAAGTAGCGTGAGCCCAAACGATGCATAACTCAAAAACGCACGTGGGAAGAGGACTCACCTAGTTCGTCCGTCTCCCAGGTCTCTATCACTGCGTCTGGTACAGGCGTGCCGTCCGTCGACAGCACGAGACCCTCTACGTACATGTGCTTCCCTTTCCCCTCGGACGCAATGGAGCCACCTTGCTCGACATCGGGAGCGTCGTCGGTGAAGAATGGGCCCAGGACACTGCTTTCGGTCGCGCCTTTCACGGGAGGGTTGTTGAGCGAGTCGACCAATGCCGATACACCCAAAACATCCGAGAGTAAGATGAACTCTTGCCGGATGGGAGTGCATGTTTGGCCGACGTTGGTCAGGAATTGGATGGTGCTCATCCACTCTTCAGTCGTGATACTGTTGTATGGTTAGGCTTTTACGAATGTATCATGAGAGAATCTATTGAGCGCACCTCGTCTCGTTGATAAAATCGTGCATGTGAGCGATGAGTCGCTCGAAGACGAACTTGTGGCGACTATGACGTATCGTGAGCGGTCAGCATTCTGACCGACAAGATGCGCACTAACGGGTTTGGGACGAGTTCAATCAACTTCTGCAAGTTGGATGTGATCAACTCTGGCTTGTCGGGATACTACAGATACGATATCCATTCTGATCAGCCCATGTGTAACGGACAATATCGCGGGGTTCGTCTTACCGGCAAGTTGAGATGATGAGGAGCTTTGATTCCATTGGGAACCGATTTGTGCTCCTTGGGTTGCTGGTCGTCGGCCATGATGGCGGTGAAAGGAAGAGAAGAGATTGTGGTGCAACGAGCGATATTCGAGCGTATCCCGGTTATTTAAAACATCCACTGGTCACATCCACAGGATCCGAGCGATGGTGGCCAATTCATGACCTCCCGTGAATCTAGAGCCCATATCCGGTCTGTCTGGTGGAAAGTCTTGGGCCGATTTGGAGATCGTTGAGTTGTGATTCGACGATGCTGAGAGCAAGATGCGAGGACACGGGATCTTTGGGCGGCATGAGTGCACATCAGTCAGCACGCCCTTGTCATTGTTCAGACTCTCAAAAACTCCGAACGTTGGTCTGCATACTACTGTACATACGCAGCAGTAAAAACAGCAGGTAAATATTCGCGGAAATATGGAGGATCATATCGATGTGGAATGTGGGTGGCTCTAGATCTCGTATCCATGGTGAAGAACAGTGAGTCTCAGACCAAGGAGCCATCGCAGACTAACCCGACCTTGCAGGTTCAAAGAATAGGCCGTACTGTGGGTGCCCACAAGTGTCGGAAGTCGGCAGGAACATTGCTTGTCATTGTCGGTCTCGGCTTCTAAATCTTCTGACCGACTGCAGCAACAGTAGCTACTGATTTGCAACCTATCCGCACCACGGTGCGGCCTAAACTTGAAAGATAATCCAGAGATCCCAGAATCGCCGTACAAGACCCTACAGGGTAGGTTCATAAAGTTCATCCTATTGCTTCATATCACCAGTGTCTTTGTAAGTTGCATCAGCGCCAGTGGGAGACTTCACAACTGAAGAAGCTTTGTCAGATAAGACATGAAGCTTAACCGTGGTTTTCTACACACGCACCTTCTTCAAGAATCTCGCAATATGTTTCACAACCTCATCAGGCTGCTCCTGCTGAACCCAATGCCCCGCACCGTCCACCAGCACAAAGTCTCCGTCAGCCATATTCGCACAAACCTCATCCTTCATCTTTGTCACCGCGCCAGGGTACTGATACACACCCCAATCCTTCTTCCCGGAGAGAAACATGGCTGGAACCTCAATCTTCCTATCGGCAAAGATGGCCACTTCGTTGACCCACCGCGTGTCCCGCATACATCGGTACCTGTTCAGCCCACCTTGAAATCCGGTCCTCGCGTACTCGGCCGTGAAGACGGCGAGCTCAGCATCGGAGAGCCATGTGTTCTGGGCAACTTCGTCGGGAGAGGGAACGTCATGTTCGACGACTTGTGGCATGGTGAGGTCTGCGGGCATGATGTAGTAATGGGGCATGGACCCGGCTTCGGCGATGGAAATAGGGTGTGGGTCGTTCTGGGACCAGTCTGCGCTCTTCATGTAGAAGTAGCCGCGAAGGAAGGTGTGCAAGCCGCGAGGGGCGTTCCACATATCTGTGTTGGCCTCAGGCGTGGTGAAGTACGCTGTGTAGTGTTTGCGAGGTGGGTCGAGTTGAGCGAGGTACCGGTCTGCCAAAACCCAAAATGGGGTTTCGCTCTCGGGTGTCGGTGGATTGTCTATGACATTGAAGGGAAGGGAAGCAGGGCCAGTAAATGGCGCGCTCATCATGACCACAGATTTAAATATGTCGGGTCGTATGAGCGCGACGTGCGCAGCAACGGGGGAACCGAAATCGTGGCCAATCACGGCCGAACATGTCCTATATCCCAGAGCGTACACAAGTGCGACGACATCGTGAGCGAGGTTAAGCATGGAATACGGAGCAATGTCGTCGTCGTAGTGAACCACTTTCTCTGGAGAGTCGAGACTAGTAGTACGACCATAACCACGGGAATCTGGTGCGACGACAAAATACCCGAGTCGAGCGAGAGGCTCAATAACTCTGCGCCATGAGTAGCAAAGTTCGGGGAATCCGTGTAGGAGAATGAGTAAAGGGGAAGCGGGATCCCCGGACGAGAGATAATGGAGATTGAGATCTCTGACGGGGATGTGCTTGGATTCGATCCCTGGAGAAAGGTGTACCGGTGGGAGAGCCTTTGGCATCCTGGAGCTAGAGGTGAACGCAAAATCTAAATGAGATTAATGTGCTTCGAAATGTCTAGTAGAGATACGCACATTTGTAGGTGGGGAAAGTTGGGGTGAAAGTTGAAGGAACCGTCTTGTCTCTCCCAATTGCGCTGAGGCGTCTTCCTCGTCAATTCGGGCGGTTGGAGACTTCCCATAATTGTCAACTACCTCTCAGCTGTTACGCATAGCAGTACCCATTCAAGTGCATCGACAAGCGGGGAGTGCCCTGAAAATATGTGACCCAAAGACGCGATTCACGATCCGCTGTCGCTCAAACCGGGCTGTGTGAAGCATCCTGGTGAACAGAGCTATTGATATACACAATTTCTTTGTGTGATTTCCCCGAGCTCTTTGTGGTACAAGAAGTTGCTGCGGAGATGGTGAGCGGTGGGAATCAAGCAAGTTGTAAACGAAAAAGTCGGCGTTACCAGAATAGGTAAAAGGCGCACCGGCGCTTGACGTCACGTCTGAATTTACGCGTACGCGACGCGTTTGTTTGAAATTGTTTGACTTGCATTCACTCTCCCGCCATCGCCAACTCACTCCCGACCACCGTCCTGGGCCACCATCCTTGACTGCCGTCTTTCATATCCCCACTCCCCACACTGTGACCCCGATCTGTTCACATTCTAGACCCGACACGCTCGTTTTTGATGCCAATATTGCAACTTTTCATAACGCGACAAGTGTGGTAGGATGGGGATATCCGGCTTGTTACCCCTTCTGAAACCTATCCAAGTTCGTCGGGACCTCTCAGAGTATTCTGGTCAGACAATTGCGGTGGATGCGTATGTTTGGTTGCATAGAGGGACATATGCTTGTGCCACCGAGTTGGCCACCGGGAAGCGGACGAACAGGTGAGTTACCGCACAGTGATTTGGCCTGGCAAAACTTGCTGGGAGAGCACCTACTACTGCTGAGGTGCTTTGTGTGCACTAGCCCTGTGTGGCTTGTCGTGCGAACTGCGACGGGTTGTCAGTGCTGACCATCCCTTGTCAGATATGTGGACTACGCGATGCACCGCGTGCGATTACTGCGACACCACAAGATCCTCCCTTACATCGTATTTGACGGCGGCCCACTACCAGCAAAGAAGGGGACCGAGTCTGACCGCAAGAAACGTCGCGAGGAAAACCTCTCTCGTGCCAAGTTGCTGACCGCCCAAGGAAAACACAGCCAGGCGCGAGAATACTACGTTAAATGCATCGATGTCACACCCCAGATGGCCTACCAGCTAATAAAGGTACGTAGCGTCGACCTACTTCCTCGTGTGTTCCATCTTATCTTGTCGTTGTTAGGCTCTGAAGGCAGAGTCCGTGCCCTACGTTGTGGCGCCATACGAGGCAGACGCTCAGATGGCATACATGGAGCGGGTTGGACTGGTCGACGGTATCCTCACAGAGGACTCTGACCTGCTTGTGTTCGGATGCAAGAATGTCTTGCTGAAGCTTGATGCGGTCGAGAATACAGTCATTTCCGTCATGCGTTCCGACTTCGCCGCTCTCGACTCACCCGGTGGTATATCCCTGCTGGGTTGGTCAGACTCTCAATTCCGTGCAATGGCGATCTTGAGCGGCTGCGACTACCTTCCAAGTATCCCAGGCATTGGTCTGAAAACGGCGTGGAACTTGCTCAAGAAGCACAAGACGGTTGAAAACATCGTCCGTGCTCTTCGTATGGAAGGCAAAAAGGACGTGCCGAAAGACTACCTGCAGGCGTTCAAGTTGGCCGAGAAGGTGTTTCTTCACCAGCGGGTGTACGACCCCACTCAGGAGTCGCTAGTTCACCTTACAGAGCTGCCTCACGGAGAGGACTGGGATGAGGAGAACGAGGCACACGTGGGAAGGTAGGTTCAAGGGCTTTGGGGCGTGATTTTGCGAGAAGCTGATGGATTGTTGTGGCATTCTTTAGTTACATTGAACCGTCATTGGCTAAGAAGATCGCTCAAGGCGATGCCTGTCCCATCTCTCTGCTGCCAATGGAGGACATTAATCCGACCTTTATCCCGCGGACACTGAAGCCTGTTCCTATGAACACGATGAGTATCGCGAAGACGACACCTGCCAGAGGAAAGGGCAAGTCCAGAATGCATTTACCCGAGAAGTCGCAGAGTGCTAGCATCTTAGACTTCTTCAGTACGTACTTTCTACGTATTAGAGTAGCTCCGAGGATTCTGACCATTGTTCTTCACTCTATCTCTGAAGATGCGAAACCTAGCATCCAAGTGAAGCCGATGAGTTCATCTCAACCAGCCGTTATTCACACCAGCACTCCGGCCCGCATCGTTGCTGGTCGTGCCAGTGGCAAACGAACACTTGCAGAAGTCATGGACCAGGAGATAGCTGCGAAGAAGACGAAACGAGAGGAGACATTAGACAAACCCCTCCTGACTTCATCTAGGTTCTTCCGGGACACGTCATCTTCCGAACGCAAATCGCACCAGCCCACTATCGTCCCAGAGCTGGAAGAAGTCACCCCCATAGCGGGGTCTTCCCGTTCGCCATCTCTGGAATGGGAAAAGGAGAACATTGCGTCCGCAGACGACGGCGACGACGTTGTAGGTTTTTCCGAGGAGGAAGAGCAGGACGCTGTTACGCAAGAGGATGGTTATCTGTCTCCTACGGAGTCTTTGGCCGGATGGGATACACCAGAAGTGTCGTCTCCAGTCCGCCCCAGAAGGTTCTCCTCCAAACGGAGGCGCGACGATGATGACTTTGGGGCAGACGTGCTGTCGAGCCCGCCAATACAACACCATAGGAGGCATGTGAAGATGAGCAGGAGGCAACCGCGTGCTGAACCAGAACGCGGTCACGATGTCTGCGGCCCAAGTACCGTGCTCGTGTCCGAAACACCGCCACGTTCCCCTGCGGATCGAAGCGGTGCGATAGATGCTCCTGGACCAGACCTGCGCGATGTGTTCGAAGATTGGAACGACCTCACGAGCGAAATCGATGAGTGCTGCGATGGCTCGTTGGAAACTGCTGCCTCATCCCGTGGACTGATCACTCCGGACGATTCCGGAGAGTTTGACGTGGAGGACGCGGCAGATATGGAAGACAACATCCTCCCGGATGAGGAAGAGGAGATTATGTTGCGTGCGATCAAGGAGCGCAATGAGAGAGTTGCGAACGGCTGGTGGAAGAAGTACTCCCGCGGGGAAAATACACGGCCTGGCGGATTTCCGGTGTGTGGCTTTCGTAAACGTTTCATCCAAGGTTGCGGGTGGCTGATTGTGAACATCACTTGACTGTACAGGGAGGCCCACCGCGTCGACGAGAGACCACTATCACTCCTGACGGTCGCCAGAGACCTTCTTTGGCCTCAGCGTCTGCCAAACATCCCGCCACGACACGTCATGGTCAAACAGTGCAGGTTGATCGACGTATGTCATTGCAGGCACGCAAGCAGAGTAGCCATGACAGTCAAGCCGACGGGCGGGCCGGATCACCCATGTCGGACTCTGATGGGATAGAGGAGATCATACCGGGCGTGAACAATAGATTTGCTGAGTATAGGTGAGTCTTAAAGTTGGAATTGGCAGGGGAAGCATTGACCTGAGTGACCTCACCGCGAATCCAGGTATCATAGAGCGTGATTGTCCGCTATCAGGCGCAGGATCTCTGATCAGCCTCGAGGTCTGCGCGAGGACATGTCGCGATCGCCCATCGTCGTCATTTTGCAGCTTGCATGTTTATTGTGTATCGTATAGTGTAAGATACTAATCTGTGCAATCGTCATTGGAATCCGGACATGACTCGCTGATTGAATCTTCCTCCCAGCGCTGTCCATGGCTTCTGCCATGCGGGTGGGCCGCTGGGAGGTGGGGAAGGCGCATTGTGAGTCCGAGATATAAGAGTTGGGAGTGAAGTTTCCAATCTGCCGATCCATGACATCCATCGGTGGGAGGTTGGGATAGATATGCGATTGGCCAGAGAACATATCGCGGAGTGGTAATTCGATGACAGGCGTTACGGCAGCCTTCCAAATGGGATCTGTTGCCCACGGTGCGGCGCGAGGACGGGGGGAGTGTCGGGGAGTGGGCGTGCGCACGTTCTGGACGGCCACAACGGGCCATCGAACCACCCCGAAAGGGATCCATCCAGTAGGAGGACGCAGGTGACCGGGACTGGGACGTCGACAGCTTCGCGATGGGACTCGGAATAACTGGATGTCTGCGAATGGCGAGCTGAAGTTTCTTTGGGGGATCCACGGATATGGTCAGGTGTTGATTCGAGTTGCTGATAGTGGTTGGTGGGAAGGAGGGCGGCTTTGGGACGAGTCGAGGAACTCGTGCATCTCACGGATGCCTGGCAGTTAGGCACACTGGTTGTCTCGTGTCAGGCTTCTCCTGAAAATGAATTCGGCGTTGCTTGTGATGTGACTTGCCACGGGTATGACTTCAATATCGTACTTTCGTATTTTCTGCATGGCAATAGAGACACTTTCCGGTGAGTATATCAACCTCCTTCCTCGACCGCATCTCCAGCTGCAATCTCCCTTCCCAATCCATCCTTCGCAACGGTACAGTCGCCCGCATTTCTCCCCTTTTGTCCACCAACTGATCCAGCCTTTCTGATCATAGCGCCTTTACGTTGGGGCTGCCCACTTATTAGACCACTAAAATGCGTGGCGCATGGTCCTACGAATCCTCTCCTGCGCGCCCTCAGCCGTCTCCCTCCCTCGACTCTCCTCCCCTCGGCCGTCATCAGCTGCACATGCACTCGTCCTCGAACACCAACACCAACGCCAGGTTCCAGCAGCAGTCCCACTATTTCGCCTCACAGCCCGTGTCTTCGCTGAGCGCCACCGTTGGGCATCCCTCGTTCTTGTCAGAGTTCGCATCATGGCAGGCAGGCCCACAAAACGTCCCCAGCGAGTTCACTGATTCACCCCTGGGCACGCCTTACTCCGAGAACGGCTCCGCTGACGGTGGCTACTACGTCGGCGCCGCCACCAGCCAGGCCACTCTCGGCTACCCAGAATCATCCCAGCGCACCCATCTTCCCGAATCTGCCTACATCTACGGCACTCGCTTCGACGGTGGCGCGTCCATCTTCAACGGCGCCCAGGTCGCCAGCACGGCCCAGGGCGTCGCGGACGACTCTCACGTTTATCAGTTCCCCGACCTCAATCGCCATTATGCATCAGCTTTGGCCAACTCTGACATGCCGACGACGGCCAGAACAACATACGGCGCTCAGGAGGGATCAATGATCGCTTTCTCGGCGAGGACCAGCTTGTCCCCACACACAGGCGTCCAGTCCTCGCTCTATCCTGTTTCGTCGCGACATCCCTTCTCCACCTCCTCCCACTCTCTGGACTACGGCTCGAGCGGGGTGCCCGCACAACCATACGGATACTCGTCGCGGCCATCTAGCTATGATAGACTTGGAGAACCAGGGAGTCCGTCTGTCGTACCTCCTCTGGTCTTTGACGGTGACGCTGGCGAAGAGTATGATGACGATTCAGAGTGCAGTCTTCCCTCTGCGTCATCAGAAGCACCGCGCACTGGCGCTGCACCCTCTGTGCAGCAACCATCCGCTCGGTACTACACTCAGTCCCGGGGCAACAGTCGTGACGAATGGGCTGGTTCCACGTTCGATCACGCCGCCGCGCTCGAGGAGATGGGCAGTCCCACAAGCCAGGAGTCCCACTTCGAGCCCCAGAGTCCCTCGCCGACATCCGATGTCGAGTTCGCCCCTGACCACCACGATGGCGAGCACTCTTCCAAGTCTCATGCGAAGAAGTCCAAGATGCACCAATGCGCAATCTGCACCAAATGGTTCCCCCGTCCAAGCGGTTTGGCGACGCACATGAACTCTCATTCTGGGGCAAGACGTACGTCGTGGTTCTTCCATTGGATCGAAGATTGTCTGTTCCTAACATTATTTGGATTGGATCTACTATAGCCTACAAGTGCCCGATACCCTCATGCACCAAGAGCTTCGCCGTCCGCTCCAACGCCAAGCGTCACCTCCGCACCCACGGAATCTACCCCACTTGTGAACAGTCGACCTCACCCGCGCAGTTCACAGTTGGCTTCGATGCGCCTATTGTCTCCGACGTGCCACAGGCTGGGAAACTCCCCGCAAAACTGAGATGGGTACCGCAGAGCCTGGCGACGCGCACTAACGTCGACCATCTCAGGGATGTGGGGTCTGACTCGGAGGACGAGTACCCGCCCTCTTGCCCCGTCGTGTCCGTGCCACTACCCGCCGTCGTCCCTACCTCTCCCAAGTGGAATCCGGACGACAGGTATCGGGAGGAAGAGAGAAACTCGTACGAACAAGTTGGGGCAAGTCCCTACCTTACTTCTCAGGTGTGTTATCTTTGTCCTCCCATTGATGTGAGCAACCTTTTCTGACGTGTTCCATTTTCTCTCAGTGGAGAGCGTTGCCTGGTCCTGCAATCGTTTCTCCCCCGGCTTTCTAATATTGTCTTGCACTTGGCCTCTCTTGATACCCACGCACCCGCTGTCCCCGCTATATACTTTTGCTTTACCTTATCTAGCACGACCTCGTATCTCTGTACTGTACTCACTTTCCTTGCATCTTGCATCATTGATACCGCCCTCCACCCACTCTTGTACTGATACGCCGACTGATAGCTCCTCCTTGACATGCTGTAACATTACTCTTTGCTTGTGTGATACTACGATACATAGATAGATTGGCTGACGACTGTGGGGGTCATACAGGTGCCGTAATACTACCGTTGCTTGTGATAAGTATGATAGATAGATCTGTAATATGGTTTTGGGTTCGCCCATCTTCTATGTGTTGTACGGCTCATACATCATCATCTTTGCGTGAGTACCGTGCAGACCAGCCTACGAGAGCGGGAGAGGATCATGAGCATCGTAGTGTTATCGCTGCAATTCAGCGGATCTCGCGGTACGAAGTTCCACAGAGGACAACCTGAATCCTGGATCCTGATGTACGAGATTAGCATGAGATACATTCCTGGGTACAATCTGGCTTCTTCTCCCTCCTGCGTCTCCCGCACGACCTAGGTTCTAGACACATCCTGACGTTGACAGGAAGAATTCGACGCAAGCGTGAAAAGCACGTCATTGAGTTCCTGCAGAGCCTCGCTGCACGATCAAACCCAATCTTCAGGACTTTGTCGTTTTTCGCTTAGGGAATAGTACAGAACTTGCCTTGATGCCGGTTGTTATCTGGACGCCATCGAACCAACCGGTGTTTGCAGGCCTGTAGTTCGGTGGTGTAGAAGCAGGAGAGTTTCACCGCGGTATCGGAGGGAGGGAATTTTATGCAGTGGAGTCCTCTTTGAGTTCCACCGCTGGCGCTGACAGAGTGGCGTTCAACTTCCTTCTGCGTCCGTAGACTACACGGTTGACCAGGCCAATCGGAATGTCGTATGATTCGGGGATGGCGTTTTCACGAGCGTGTCGGGCGTAAGGGTTTAGACAGTCATCTGCCGCGGGAAGAAGTGCCCTAGAGTCTGCGGGGTTTCACGCAGTTAGACAACTATAGCATCATCGAACGGATTGGAAACGGATTGGAAACTCGGGGATTTGTTGGTCGGAGGAGGGGTCAGAACTCACCCGTTATCGTGCTCATGTCGGAGAACGCTGGTGTACCGGAGATGGCCAGAGCAAAGTACGTGAAGTAGGTAAGCAAGACGAGAATGATGGAATATGCTGGAAGCAGGAGGGCCCAGTCGCTGTGTTGGTAGTATTTCGCCGATAACAGTCATCGATATGAAAAAATGAGGGTCACGGAGATTAATAGGCTTGAGCGACATGAGGATGGCAAAGAAAAGGAGGCGGATACGCGGGTTTCGGAGTAGTGGAATGGTCGGTTCACGAGAACAGTGGTACGCACCGGTTGGGATACCAAGAGACACCGAGCCATAGGATGTACTTGTCAGGAAAGAGGGCCCATAGGAGGAAGATGCAGAAGAGGAGGTAGGTGCCAGACCAGGCAACGAACCCATAGAATTCGGGTGCCCGACTGCGGACTTCTGTCGGAAGGGGAGGAAACGGCGCGAGGGGGCTCACAGGGGAGGTTGGACTGGTCTCGACCATGTCTGAGGTGACAGAAGGCGTACCGCGGGGCAAGGCGCAGGATCAGGTCGGATGAAGGGATGTCCAACGGTTCAGAGAGGAGAGAGCCAGTCCGTGGGTGACGATGGACTTCTCAGGTATTCCGGAAGCGCTATGACAAAAATCAAACGCTTGCCCGGTGTGTTCTATGACATCAAAAGGGGTGAAATAAGCCCGGCAGGTTGGTGAAAAGGTTAAGTGCACTCACCTGGCTGGGTGTGGGGAAGACGACGGTGCGTGATGGGTGATGTTGGTGGGAGTCCAAGGCGATATTTGGACTGATTCAGCACGAACTAGTCCGAGGCTGTCCAACAGCTGGTCTGCTGGCTCCTGGATAATTCCCGGGCCCGGTGGCCAGGTGAGAGCTGAACTACTCTCGACGCTGCCGCGAAGCTCTGGCAAGTTCACGATGACGGTCCGCCTCAGAAAAGATCGAGCGGTTTCAATTCGCTGGCAAGCGCTTACGTACAGATATCGATCATACCAACACGCCACCGCCTCTGGCCCACCCGATTCCACCCTAACGTGGTTCAAGTTCAGGTTCCCCAAGTTCGTATGTTTTTGGTTCTCTGGGCCGTATGTTCTTTGACAAAATCTGATTCTCAGTCTCCCACACTCGCTGCATCACCATGGCCACGTTGCAGAGCAGCAAGAAGGCCATGCGCAAAGCAGTGTCCTCTATACTGCGATCCTTGTCAAATGCCGACATACAAGCGCAATGTAATGTGTATCCGTGTCCATCCTATCTTTGCCAGCTGACTGACATCATTAATCAGCTCATGCCGTGACGAACCACGTTCTGTCTTCGCCCTGGTTTCAACGCTGCCGCACCGTGAGCTGCTATCTGAGTATGCCAACCGGCGAACTCGATACGTCGTCCCTCATCGCCGCGATCATGCAATCAGGTTCGAGATCTGCTGTCTTTATCTAGATGACGACACCGCCGCTGAAGCTTTGCTCTCGAAGGAAAAACCCTGTACGTGCCCAGGATCGACGTCACCGTTGATGGGAGGATGGACTTCGTAAAGACGTTCGGCGAGGACGACATCAGATCGTTTCCGAGCGGCCTCTGGGGGATCAAAGAACCCACCGCGGATTGGAACGGTAGTCCTCGGCCGAGTGGTTTGTCTTCACCTTCCTCTATAATGAATCCCAGATTCAGAAGATGTCTCATACCGATTGTTCACCCCAAACAGCTTTGGAAACCTCTGACGAACCTCTGGATCTGATTCTCATGCCGGGTAAGCGACTTTCGCTATCTTCATGTATCAGATCATGCATGGCCCTAAGATCGTCTCGTTTTTATATTGCTAACGACGTACACATGTTGTAGGTGTTGTGTTTGATCATTCGCTATCGCGTCTGGGGCATGGGAAAGGATACTACGACAGGTTCATCACAAACTACACGTCGTCACATAGAGGGCAGAAGCCCCTCTTAGGTATGTCACTTGCAATCTTGAGATAGGAGATACAGTTACTACGACTGACGCAACCGTGTACGCATCTACATCATATAGTTGCACTGGCGCTACGAGAACAGATACTAGAAGCGGGGAAAGTGCCAGTGGGCGAACATGACTGGAAGGTGGATGTAATCATAGGTCCGGAAGGCGTCGTTCCGGGTGGCAAGAGCGGGCCACTGAGTTCGCAAAGGCTAGACAACTGTCAGTCGTAACCGCGGAAACACCATGTACGAGCGTTGCCCGAATATCATCCGTATGACAGGATGCAAGCTAGTGACTCATGGGCGTGCGCATTCAGTACATCCGGAAGGCATGTCATATGTCACTGCATCACCCCTTCAATCTAGAAGAGAAGGCATGAGCATGAGATGGATTCTCCCAGGGTCGCTCGCTTACTATCTCGTAAGGCTCGTCACGAACTGGTTGTTTATTTTGTGCTTGGACGTGCAAGGGGGAAGAGAGGAGGCGAAGCACACTAATAATAAGCATTCGGGTGGTAATTTGGTGAGACGCGTGTGCGAATGGTGACATAACGACATGAAAACTGACCCCGAGGTTGGTGAGTGTGGAACTATCATCACCCTGTATGTTTTTCCGTTCGGAAGGTACGAGCTTCCTGCCGGTCGGATGATAAGGTACATCAGTTCGTGGCTCGAAACACGTTGAAGGTTAGAAGAGAGGGATATGAACGAGTGAACCGTCATGTGCAAGTCCACACACCAAGTTGCGGTAGCAATACTGCTCTAGATCCTGTGTCGAAATTCGCAGAAGTCCCATCAGCGTTCAGCATCTTGGTAGCAAGCTGCGTGGTAATTATGACCTGTCTCGTGACGAGGATTGGGCAATGAGGCAAACGTCCAGGATTGATGTGTTGGATGCAACCGCACCGTCAAAGCTCCTGATGCACACGCCTTTGCAAGGGACGTCTTGGTGCGTTCCAAGAGAGCATTCCGTGTAGAATGCGGGAAACCGACGGAAGATTGAAACGGAAAGGAGAGCGAATTTAATACCAAGAGGCTGGTCTGCGACTGCGGTCAGAAAGTGGAAGAAGAAAACGATCATTTGCTTGCCTTTGGATGGGAAGTAAGGAACTCGTGAAGCTGACCCAGAAAAATCATGACATCAGAGAGCGTTTGTAGACTGAGAAAATGGACCAGTCTCTCGTGTTGAGGGGGTAAGTCACTTGATTCTGAAGCGATATTGAGTATTCAGTTCAGTCCACCACGCGAGATTGAGTACAACTTACTATTAAAACATTCCTTCAGCTTATCGACTCCGCTCATGTTTTGCATGTCTTGTAAATGAAATATCAATGTTGTGCTGGAACATGGTCACGAACACTCAGCCCACCGACAAACAGAACTTCCTCATTCTCTTCAACGAAGCTCAACGCGATCCGTTCCGCTAGAGTTTCTTTCAAAGACCCTGGCGCGCCGGATATCTCCAAGATAGATCCTCGCTGGATCCCACCGTCAAGAATTGCGTCCAAGGGGCGACTCAGAGTCGTCAACCGCTTGCTATTGCCACCCACAAGGACTGCAGCCGATTGAGTCATCGGCGCAGCTCTCTGAGCTTGAGATGCAGAATATATCGTTTGGGTAGCGGCCAGCGAGATGTTGAGTTCTGTTCAGGGACAATTGCATTGTAGAACCTTTGATGGGCGGTGTATTTGTACGCACCTTTCGCCAATGCTTCAGCTGGAGTGGCCAGAACATCTGCCACTGTCGCATATCCGGCTCGCATCAGTGCAGACTGCGTCGCAGGCGGTAGCTTCAGCGTCGACAGCGGTCTTCCGTCCATGATAACCAGGATACTGTACGTGATCCCAAAGTGGAACTCAGAGACACGCCGCACGCGACGCGTCGCTGGACGCGCTGGTGGCGTGGGAACACCGGAGCGTAAACGGAGTCTGAATCGCAAGCAAAGTTGCCCGACGTCACTTGGACGCATCTTGTTCTCGTTCATCCACTTCCCCCCTTTCTTGCTCTTTGCCACCCTTGCTCCTCCTTTCTTGCTAGACGGTGCTCGTCGCTGCTAAATTTAAGGACTTTCTTGTGCAGAAAAGCTCAATCGCAGAATGTCGGCGTCTGTCACACCGGTCTTCAAGTTCAACCATGAAGGTTACTCAGTCAAGGTAGAAAATATCGCTCAAACGGGTACGCATCTTGTTCGCATCTCATTATATGCGTCATCGTTAACGTCTGCGATACCAGTTAATCAGCAGGACATTGTTGATTTATTCAGTGGCCTGATCGGTACATTTCACAACCCGCTTCAATAGAATGTGTATCTGACTGATCTCTTAGGCGAAGTCTCAAAATGCACCAGGTTCCTGGGGGAAGGAAATCGGCGTTTCCTAGAGTTGACGTTTCCTTCGCAGGATGCTGCAAAGTGAGTGCCTGCCATCACAGTTGGTTCAATCTATTATTAACCCGAGATTCATCAGGAAAGCTCTCTGCATGACCGGCTACAATGTCGCTGGCATACCCCTGTGAGCGAAAGACCCTCGTGTTTTCCGACTTCCTTTGCTGACTACGCCTGGGTTGCGTACCAGCTCGGTCTCTGCTTCCCAACCTCCGGAGTCTCACCGAGTACACAAGCGTGGAGGAGCCAATGACACACGCAGAAATCTGTATGTCCTGGGTCTTCCCTTCGATCTCACGAAGTGAGTTGTTCGATATGTTGTCATCGATGATTTTCCCTGACCATTGTTCAGATCCGAATTTGCAGAGATATTCTCGCGGTTCGGCGAGGTTTCGCATGCTGTCATCCTAGCTACGGTGGATAACGCCTCTCGCCGGAGAGGTTTCGTGGTCATGGGTACCCACCAAGAGGCCAAAGCTGCCATGGCCGGTCTGAGTCGGAAGGAGATCAAGTAGGCCTTTCTGCAGTGATACTCGTCTGAGGGATACTAAACATGGTTTCAGAGGGCACGTGATCGATGTTTCCTGGGCTGTTGTGCAGCGTTCTCAAGGTAAGAATTACCTTCGTCCTCCGGAGTGGAATCTAACACTGCTGTAGGTTTCCTTGACGGCGGAGATCGTACTGTCGCCCTCTCTAATGCCTCTCCATCATCCTCTCCTACGCCAGCTTCATTTGAAGTCGAACCTTTCGTCCCCCTAGCTTCTCGCTCTCCTGCTCCTTCAGTTGCGACACCCACTGTCGGTTCTCAAACGCCTCCGATTGTCACCACATCAGATTCACTGGTCTCTGCTGCTGCTCTGCTCGTCACGAACCTTCCCGCTGCCTTGTTTTCGTCCGACGCTGACCTTAGGCCTCTCTTTTGTCCTTATGGCGACGTCAAGAGTATCAAAAGACTTAACACTTCGACCACTGACGGCAACATATCAGTCATCGTGGAGTATCGATCTTCGGACCAGGCCAGAGAAGCTTGTGAAACGTTACAGGGACAAGTTTACGCCAACCAACCATTGAGCGTGAACTTCTTGACACCTGCTCCCACTCCAAGGCCTGTTGTACTGGATCAGTGGAGTGCTACCATCGCAGAAGTCAAAGCTCGCTTGAACCCTAACGCTACTCCGTTCTCTATGCAACCCAAATACGGCCAAGACACCGCGTCCCAGTACCCTCTCTACGATAAGGATCATGGTTTCAACGCGTTCGAATCTTCGCTCGGGTCTAAGTTTCTCTCTGGCCATGTTGACAATCCTTACCAGCCTACTGCTCCCATGATGCCGCGTCCCGTTTCGTACAATTCATTGTGCCCTCCAGCCAACTATGTCCGGCCCAATTCTGCTCCAGGAAGGTGAGTTTCCTCCCTCTATTTGATGCATCCAACTGGGCCTCAACTACTCTCTTGGAAGCTGGACTGAACAACCCCGCCTCCCGCGGCCTGCTCAATGGGCTTGCTCCTCCCAAGATCTTCCGAGTCTCGCTTCTGCCTCTATGCTGTCGACGTACTCTACCTGATGCTTCTGTCTTGCACGCCGCCAACGTTCTACTCCCTTCCAATTCATGCAAGATACCCGCAAAAGCACCGATGCCGTGCACGCCTCTATGATTCAGACTGTCGTCTTCTATTTCAGTTGGACCAACATGTTTCGTGGCTCCCTCAATCAAGATTACGCGCCTTTTAAGTGAGTCTTCGCTATCCTTTGCAAAGGTCGCTCCTAATTCTTATGACCCCTTCAGTGCTGCCCTCTGCTCCCCTGCGACACATTCATTGATCCTTGAAGCATTAGATTCGATTTCATACCCTAGTGCTTCACTATCGCACTCCCTTTTTTCTATCTCGTACCCCGCATGTGTTATGGTTCGTGAAATGGACAATATGATTAGTTTTTGCGAGATACGTAGAAGTGAGTAGTCCGCACCGTCGTTCGTGGAGTTCGGGCAGGTAAGTAGTAAGCATTACTTGATCTCTGGCGAGTTTCGCCATAACGTGGCGGAGGTGGTACCGATCCAGTCCGGCTCCGCTGTGAGCCTGTGAGGTCTCGAAGACAGTTTTGCCTCCCCTCACGAGTTGGTCCCTGCTGTTCCGATTCGCCATTGATTATACTTACTGGGATGATTGAGAGAACGGTTTGCCGCCTTGGTTGACGAGCTGGAAAATGTGCGAAAGGCATATGAACTTTTGGCCCAACTCTGAGATCTGAGCGGGAAGCTTGCGAATAATTTCCCGTAGTTGTTGTTGGTCGGTATAGCCTGAGATCGGGCGCAGCGAGAGAGGGTGGTTCTTCGCGATGCATAAAATATCAGACAGTAAATGAGTTCGGTAGATACGGGCACACATGAACATTTGTTGAGGAATTACTACTCGTGGTCCGAGGGGTCATAGTCATAGCTGCTGGCTTGACTGGAAGTCTCTGAAGAAATATTGATACACAAACTTGCTTCACCAAATTTGGACGAACACCACGATGGCAACATATAGCCGAGTCCAGGAACGCCTGTTGCTCTTTCATCTTTGTTCCACATCGTCCACCGTCGGGTTGCGCAGCTGCATCGTCTTTCCTTCCTTCTCCTCCTCACCGTCCTTACCCTCCGGGCCTCTTCGCTCTCCCCGTGCATCCTATCTCACTCTCGTCGCATCACCCAACCCATCGGACACAAACGCACATCGGTACACTTACCACTTGAAACAAAATGCTGGACAGAAAGCTCTTGCTGGCCCTCGTACCTCTGCTCGCCTCTGTAGTCTCCGTCTCCGCTCAAGGAACCACTTGGTGTGTTTGACGTTTCACTGTTTCGTACTTACGACATCAACTGACGCTCTATTTTAACAGTAACGCTACGTCGCCATGTCCCGCATCTGCCCCATGTTGCAGTACGTCTCGTTTCTTCTGTCAACCGGTTTGGGAAGCTGGAGTTGCTGCCGGATGATTGTTGGGTGGGATTTTGGGGTAGCGGATGGACAAAGGGACTGCGGAGGACGTGCGGTCTGATTTGCCCGACGTTGTGTTGACCCTTGGTACCTTGGAAAATTGACGGAGAAAACCAACTGACAAGCTCTTCTTGTGCACAGGTGAATTTGGCTTCTGCGGCACAGAAACAGTGCGTTACTCCTTTCAGCCTTTGTCTTGGATCGTTCTAATTTGACACATCCGTGTAGTTCTGCCTTGGAGGTTGTAATCCCCTTTCCTCGCATGCCTTGGACTCTTGCATGCCAGAGCCTGTATGCGAGAATGCTGTGGTAAATATATGCCAAAACCCCACTCCATCTAGCCAGGACCTAACGATCCTATTTTCTGGTCCGCAGCACACATTCCCCGACCTTAGCCGTGTTCTCTCGAACGCGACGTACTTTGGCGGCAACGCTTCCGCGTACGACTGGGTCGTTGACAAGGGCAATATCATGAACACCAACACCTCCGGCGGCGAATTGGCATTGCTCCTGACACAGGACAACGGCGGAACCCGCATCAGCTCAACCCGTTATATCCACTATGGCAAGATCTCAGCACGGAGTGCGTTACAACCCTTTTCAATTGTGGTTTATACTAATAGTCTCATAATAAAGTCAAAACCGGTCGCTGGGGCGGTGTTGTTACCGCGTTCATTACCATGTCGGACATCAAAGACGAGATCGATTGGGAGTTCCCTGGTGCCACTACCACTGAAGGCCAGAGCAACTACTTCTGGCAAGGGCTTATCCGTAAATCCTTCAATAAGCTATTCTGTGAAGATCGCTGACGACTACCCACAGCGGACCCAAGGAACGGAAACACCACCACTGGTCTTACGGACACTTTCAGCAACTACCATGACTTTGCTGTGAGCCTCCTCGCTCTCGCCACAAAGATAATCCCCACTGATTCGTTCGCAAACTAGATTGACTGGAAACCAGATTCTCTCACCTGGCTGGTTGACGGGAACGTCGTGCGCACCCTTCAGGCCTCAACCACCATTGGACCCGATGGTGTCAAGCGCTACCCGAGCACCCCAAGCCGAATTCAGCTTAGTATCTGGCCCGCTGGTATCCCAAGTTCACCTGCAGGTACTGTTGACTGGGCCGGAGGCATGATCAACTGGCAGGACCCCGATTATGTTGCTGCAGGTATGCGATTTTTTACCCCACGATTCGTTTTTTTTGCTGACAATGTGCCATACGCGACAGGCCACTTCTATACCCTCATTCAATCTATCAACATCACCTGCGAAGACCCCGTCCCGCCCTCAGCCGACGTTACTTCCTACGTTTACAACAAGAACGCCACGGCCTTCACACCTACGATCAATTTCTCCAATTTGACCACCATCAATGGGGCCTCCTCTTTGTTGGACATTGGTGGACCTTTCGGCGTGAAGACCTCCCTGCTTGTTGCGGTTGTGTTCGGTGTCGCCAGCGTACTCCTTTGAAAGGATATTCGGGTCCGAGAAGGTGACATCTTAGTGTATACCCCGCGGAAAGGTGCCACTCGTGTGTGTGGGGCATCTTTATAGTCTAGGGATCTATGGTTATATCAGTGCGTGCTACGTATTGTACAATGTTCCGCGAATCTACGAGTGATGGGTATAAATAAGTGTGCAACAATAAGATTGACATCTCACAAAAAGGAACACTAATGACTGCTCGCAGAACTCTGGTCTTGCAGATACAACAGCGTCTCTTCCGACTCTACCAACACCCCGCTCTCGTCTCCCACCAAGTCAAATCTCTCCCTCCATTCATCCAGCAGATCCCTCGTCTCCTGCGTCACCGCCTCCAACGCATCTCTCTTCGTCCACGCCTTCACCTCCGACTCTGGATGGTCGTCCTCGCCAAACGCACTCCCATCTTCGCCGTCAGGACCCATAGGGAGCAAATCCCGGAAACCCATCAAGTACTGCACGAGTCGGATCCGACGATACGTCGCCCGTACGAGCATCGGAGAGGTGATCATCATCTCCTTAGCCATGGAGCTGACGTTTTGCATGTGGAGATTCGAGCCACCCGGCGAGCGACTTGCAGAGGACAAAGGGACGGGTCCGAGGTGCACTATCCTTGGCGCTGTGAGCTCCTGTGCTTCTTGGGCGGCTGCTGAAGGAGAGTGAGGGCTGGCGAGACGAGCATATCCCGGCAACCGAGCGTTCATGTTCATATCTGCAAATGGGGATAGCGAAGCAGAGCTTGTGTCTGCAGGCAACGGGAACGACGTTGAGCTGCTCAGGAACACGGAGTTGCGGGGTGTAGATGCTGCGGACGATGGTGCGCTTGCAGAGCCCATCATGCTTCGGCGGGGTTTGGAGAACACCGCTGAGATACGCCTGGTCCTCTGCGGAAAGCCTAACATACCCCCGCCGCCGCTTGCGCTAGTTGGGGTCAATATACTGGTGCCATTTCCGGCAAGATCCTGTGCAAGGTGGGATATGCGCTCTTGAACGAAGATGCGCATCTGGAGGATGAGCGGGTTGCGTCGGAGCCAAAGCCATTGGATGAAAGACCATGTAAGGTAGTCAATCATACGGGGCGGAGATAGTGGGCGGCGTTGGTGCATGGATGCGCTGGAGGGGAAGCTCATTGGCATCTGTGTCTGCGATGAAATGGCGCTGGCTCGAGGTGAGAAGGAGGGTGATGGTGGTTCGGAATAATCGAAGGGATGTTTGAATGCGAATGAGGCGTCACCTTCTGAGAGCACAGTCTTGAGGATTGTCCCCATCCGAGCCCATATTCCAGGCATAGCAGACGAAATATCATCCTCCGCACGGATGACAATGACTTTGAGTACTTGGATCGCCATTGAGAATGTCATCACAGCGCCGGTGTCCACGTTCACCTTGTCGCTGTCGCCAGTTTTGCTGCGACGAAGCGATCCAGACGACTTTCGGGAGCGTTTCATATGTTCTGCACTGTGGATGGTGTCCAAGACGTATGAAAGAAGGTGGACCCAAGCTTTAGAATGTGCCTCTCGACGCCAAACATCTGTGTATTGGCTGGCCGTTGTGACTTCCTCCGTGGTCTTCAATCGCAGGGCAAATGGAAGCACAATGCCGGCCAGTAAGTCCCTGCTGGGTGTCCGTTTCTCAATCTCCGAAATAACGTCCACAGACACCATTGAGACTGCGCTGTCAATGAGCCTCAGCAGCGACCCGCGGATATCTAGGCTGAATAGGAGGTTCTCGGATGCTGCGATCTCGCACGCGTCCAGGCCATAACGACAATACTGCGAAACCACGATGGTTGCAAAGGATGGTTCGGTTGCAAACACACTATTGTTGGCTAGTTCAGCGACCACATCGTACAGCCCAGAGAAGTCCACCGATCCGAAGTACGCGCTCACTATGGGTGCGAGATCCGAGAGGACTGTGTTGACCTGTTTCACGGGAGGAAGCGGGTCGCGAATGAGCACACTTTTTGCGTAGTCGGTGATAAAGGTAGATATCTGGGACGCGCTGGTACGAGAATCCTTCAGAACAACCTTCACAATCTCGAGGATACGCAGAGTGACATGATGGGTGAACACCCCACCGGCTTTGGTATACGCCACCACCAAACTGAGGTAGTCAAGGCGCATGGCTAGGATGTCAGCTGGTACAGCTCCGGGAGGGGTAGGCTGAGAAGATGTGATGTGATTCATGCCCTCGCTGAGAGTTTCGAGACCGGTGTCATCTGAAGGTGCGGCGTCGGAGACTGAGGACTTGGACTTTCCGCTGGACCTAGACAGGAGAATGTTGGCAAGTGCAAAAATGCCATCTCGAAGCACATTACGAGCCGACGTGGATGCGTGATAGAGGTCGGGTGCGATGAGTCGTAGAACTCTGAGGAAATTTTCGGCGCGTTGTATCCCGGGATTATGGGCGATCACAGTCAGAAATAGACGAACCAGATTGTCGATATTGAGACGTCGACCTTCGTACTCCTCCGGTATAGGCAGGTTCTGAGGGTTTTGTCCCTTCTCTTGCTTATTACTCCCTCTCTTGAAGGAAGCTAGGAAGGTCTGCGGCACCTGCTCAGCCATGGTCATCATCAACGCCTCCTTTTCCTGCATCTTGTTCATCCCTTGGATTCCCGCGGCGTCGGGGGTATTCGAGGATATGCTGTTCCGGAGCGAGGAGAACAAGGAATATATACCACTGGCGACCCAGCGACCGTCAATCCCAGGTACGGTGACGATGTTGGATATGACATCGAAGGATTGGAATACGAAGGAATCTTCATGGAGAGCGTAGAACCGATTAGTGGCATACTCTATCGCAGCCCTGATACCCGGGCTTCCTTCTGCTTCCACATAAACCTTAATCACGGCGGGCATGAACAGTGTATAGCTTCCTCCCGAAGTAAACAGACGGCGGAAACGAGTGCTGGCGGTCATGAAGGCTGCGAACAAGTCATCAGGATGACCAGAACAGATTGACATTTACACCGAACGATACTTACCTATCATGCAGTGTGCGACAATATTGACGTCTCTACCATGGTTGACTAGAATGCGGCTGATACCATCCACAAGAATAGCAAGTTCATTGCGGTCGCTTAAGTGTCTCGACATAGACTGGAACACCTGGCAAATCAGGAGGAGATAACTTCGCGCCAGCGTGGCAGATAGGATGGTTAAAGTGTCGTCCGAAGGCGCCTTTGATGTTTGCTTCATCTCATGACGATGTGGAAGCATGTCCGTCAAGGTCAGAGGGGAATCATCATCCGTTGCGTCCAAGGAAGGCAGGACGAGCCTCGTCATGTGCTTCCTAATGACCTTGATATCCTGTGGGTCGTGTTTAAGCATGCTAAGGAAGAGTTTGTTCTGTGATGACCTGATGAGTGTGATCCAAACGAGTTGAAGGGGAACAGGCTCAAAAGGATTCCTCGTGCCCCTCAGTGCACGAGGGAATTGGGAACCCATAGGTGCAGACGGAGGAAACCACAGGGCCCCGGTAGGGGTGAGGAACATGTCAATTTTCGCTCGACGTATCTCCCGCATGGACAAATTGCTGACTTGGGTGATGACGTTGGCAATTATAGGCATGGTGTACGCGTAGCTTTGGAGTGGATTTGCGGTCCCAAGATCATGCTTCATAGAGGACTTCAGAAACCCAGTAAGATGGTTCAAGACATGGTGAGCCATAGCGGGAGGTAAGACTTGGCGAGCGTGCAGGAACGCTCTAAGAGTAGTGATAGCCATTGATAATCCTTGCTCGTCACTCGCGAGCAGATTGAATACTGCTCTGGCAAGAAGTGCAGGGTCGTCACGCATGAAATCCATGACCAAATCGAGAGCCGCACTTGAGACACTGAAGTCCCGATCCAGGAGCATAGACGTAAGGCGCGGGAAGAGCGAGATGAGAGTCATGACGAAGACCGGTCGTCGTCGTACGCCTGCGCGTCCGCTTGTTGCGGAATCCTGTCTGGTCAAAGTTGTATCACCTCGCGCAGAGGCCTTGGTTGGACTAGGTTCGGGGCTGGGAGAGGGACTACTGGGTTCATGATGAACCCGAGAATCGCCAGAGCTGCTGCCGTCCAGCTTGTCCAATTGCAGGCTAGGTATCAATGACATCGGTGTTCGGATCCAGATAGTCTTTTGATCGACCTCCCGATCCTCTTGTGCCCATCCGATCTCCGAGAGCCTCCTTCTCAATTCCAGAGGGAGAACATAGCCATGGCCATCCTTCCATTCGTCGTCAGCTTCCTCGTAGAAGAAGAGACTGGAACCGATGTCGGTGGGCACAAATAGGATTGGCGGACGGGCAAGTTTGAAGGGTCGACGATGAGAACGATCAAGAATGACATCCAGAGAGAGCATATGAAACCGCCAACTGGCAAGTTTGCTGAACCGTAGGAGCGTGTTACGGCGGACTCGTGGTTCTTCGCTGCGGATAGTAATGTGAGATATTACCACGGTAGTAAAATATTGTAACATACTGGGACAGATCATCTTCGATGAGCCTCGAGAACTCTGTTGGACCTTTCTCAGCACATTGCATAATCAGGAAACATGCCTGCGGTCTAATGAGTCACAGCATAGTCGGGGCAAGCAAAGCAACTTACTGGTGCGATCATTTTTGGTGCCGGGTCGTCCATGCATCGGTTCCACACGGCTGGAGCAAGCTTGACGTAGTCTTCCGTTGAGAGTAAGCCGGAAATGCAGACTAGAAGCTCCAACATTGTAAGCATTAGTGTGCATGTCATTGACGATAAAGTGGCTATATGTTCCGTGAACGGAGTTGGCGCGGATATTTTCAGCTTGTCCTCGCTTTCTGTTCTTGACATCGTGATTGCACTGAGCTGCGGGGATAGTAGAGTACTCCGCTGTCGATCTCATAAGTGTCGTCGTCTCTTGGAGCGGTCAAAATGACGAACCTTTGAGGAGGTCTTTAAAGAATCTTGTGCTTGAGTGTACACGGCCCGCAACTTATTCAATGCAAGCTCGGGATCCTCACGACCGTCGCCTGTAACAGTCCTATCAACGTCCAAATACTCGGTATCAAGTTGACAGAACCACGTGATTGCGGAGGGGAGCCACAAGGCTCTGTATATAAAGTCAACAAATTGTTATGAGAGTCGTTAAATAGACTCACGGCTTGAGCGTGCGTGTGAGGAGCCTGATTTCCCGGAAAAGACTAGAATACAGCACCCTTTGAGACTCAGGGATGAGAATTGTTTGCTCCTGTCCGATTTAATAAGTTCAGCAGACAAGCGAACGTGCCAAGGCAAACGCTACCTTCTGAAGCAACGTCGCGCCGAGTCGAGTCTCAAGGGCAGCTGCGAATCTGGTGGCTCTAGACATCTAAGTAAATATGTTTTAAACGTCGCAGAAAGGTTAGGGAGGTGTGCGACATACCTGCGCGGTGTCTTTGGAATTCCTGATGGATGACAGTTGGCGGATAACCTCTAATATCAAGGCAGATTGACCAACACGAGCCTTTCCCCATCTGGGAATCTCTCCTGCTGTGGATACTCTGCTCTGATTAGCGGCCGACGAATCGCTTGTCAAAGCGGTCGCGATCATGTCGGGATCCCTTATCCACAAGTCCAGAACATACGTGGAGACAGCATTTAGGACCAATAGCTGGTTGATAACAGTGGACTCTTTCACAGTGGCGGCGCACAGGAACATTGGCTTATAGAAAACCTTGGGAAACGCTTGAGCGATGGTGGCGAGGAAGGTGCTCAGATTTGGAAGAGGAGTTGCAGGGGGGTTATAGACCAGTCGCTATTTTGCAAAGGTAACCATCTCGCTCTTTTCCGCTGCGGATTTGACGCACCTCATAGATCAAAGGCATTGTGTAGGTCGTCATAGGCATCTGCACCTCCTCCGGGAGCTCATTCAACACAAGTGGTATGACATGAAGGATTTTCGGCCATTCAGCAGACCGGATCTACGAGAATTGTAAGAAAATTGGGGAAGGATCAAAGGGAGGCTACTCACGAATTGACCCAACATCGTATGTATACTCTCCCGCCATTCCTTTCGATGCTGGTACCAATCGCAAAAATGCATGAGAATATACTCGCGCTCACTGCTCTCGTGAATACAGAGTAACTCCAATACCAGACGAGCCGTCTGCGCTTGAATTTCGGCGGCATCGTCCGTACGCATCGCCTCCACCTCTTTCAGAATTCGGGAACGGAATATGCGGATGATCACTTCGCCGTCAGATTCGGCCATGTCAGACAACGATGATGATAGGAGGGTCAGGACTGAGGAAATAAAGGTCTTCAGCTTGCGCCAATGGATGCAGGTCAACAGAGGGGAAAGACTGAGACTGGGCTCAGGCGTTGGCCAGTATGACTGTGACGAACATAGATCACTGCGGTAGATCCTGGGGATGTGTTTGACTCACGTACCTCCAGGAAGTGATGTAGCACCCAACGACGACGATTCTCGTGGCCTAGCTCTAGACATTTGACGACACTTTCCGTGATGACTGCAGATCTAACATCTATGTCACTGTCTTCTTTCCCAAAGCGCGCTCCGTACTCTTTCTCGATCGCTTGCCTGGAGAGCTGACCGCAACCCTTGCTACCGATAGCGGTGATGTAACTGGAGACTTGCTTCATGTCACTGGAAGTATCAGGTTGACCAGACAGGTCTGTTAAAAGGGATATAAGTCCCTGAATCAATGTTTGGAGGAGAAGAGGCGTGTCCGCAAAAAAAGGCTGATCCTTTGGGAAGAGGAGATATGACAGCGTCCCGATAACACGAGCGCGATTTGAAGCCTGGCTACTGGCAGCATTGCAACACCATAGACAGCGGTCCAGCTCGGCCTATTACGGCATCAGCAAGCCTTCCTGAATCGACTGCGGCGGATTCTTACCTCTTTGCTCGGGGCTTTCCATGTCTTGATAACCATCTGAAAAGTCTCGATAGCCGTGGCGCATTCCACGTCTAAGTCTGATGAAGCTGGTGACAGAAATGGGACCAAGAGAGCGGACCAGACGAGATGCTCGTGGGGTAAGTACTTCGGTCGATTGCTGGAGATCGTGGCAGTAATGGCCCGTGCAATGAGAGTGACGGTCCGAGCTGGTATGCCAGAAAATGCTAGTGAGCCAAGAGATGGCGGTCGCTTCGGCACAGGAGGGACCTTCTGTTGTCCCTGCATACTGATAATACTTGCGGCCGACGATAGAGGCAATGAAGTGGAGGAAGCCATGAGCGGGATTCGTACGCCAGTTCCAACGGTATCCTGAGACGGTTCTCTATCCAGTTTCCCTGGCGCCATACTGGCGTCTCCAAAACGCACAGCCCAACAAGCACGTCGAATCTCCTCCGCATACTTGCGAGCTTCGTCAACGGCGCGAACCTCATCGACAACCTGCCGTACATTTCGCTTCTGTCCGAAGCGATATCCCTTTGGTGTTGAAGGTCGTGCAGAAATAATGGATGCTGCATCGAGGGGAGAAGCAGGCCGAGGTGGAGTCTCTGCTCCACTGGCTACGGGTAAAACATGGTGTCGGATAGTATCCCATCGTCGCTGCCCAGGTGAAGTGGGGACTGCAGTATCGTCAGCGGCTTTCAAAACATCCTTTCCACTTGTGAGTTCAAGCGGAGTCGGTTTCCCGAAAGGTTTCCTGCGAGCTTTATACTTGGACATCGCACCATCCCCGTCCTGGCCCTCTAGTGGTGTAGGAGAGGTCACCATAGGCCTCTCTGTCCATGGCTCAGAGCCGCCAACATGTGACTCCTCTGCATCTTCTGAGATGGTCTTCTCTACCAGCCTCAGAGTAGGGCCGTTTTGTAGAGCCTGCTCCGAATCGTCTACGGATACGGTGGTTTTTTCCTTCCGTAGTGAATCGAAGGAGAATAGTCGCTTAGGAGCGGGTCTTCCGCCTGATGGTTTCTTCACGTGGGTTGTTGGCCGCTGTGACATGGACCAGTCATGGAGAGTTTATCTTGAAACTCAATTCACCGTAGAGACTGTCAAGAAGATACTTGAATGCGAGCGGAATAAGTATAACGCGCGATTCCCCGAGTGCATTTACTCACCGAGATGTCGGCAATTGTCTCCAGCTGTTTCTCAAGCAATGTACGATGTTTCAATGTAGTATAACTTGACGAGATTGAGACAACAGCTGGCGGTAACCAGGATGAATGGAACGCCGTAGTGATGGGTACTAGTACACCCTAAGCTTCAAGTCGGATGATGAGTTTCTTTTGAAATATTGATAAAATCGGTAATTTTTGTGCAATTAGTAATTGATTGTAATTGATTGTAAATGTTGCGTAGATAATGATGGGATTTTAGATTCGCCAAACATGAGTAAATAACGCGACATTATTCCAGCGCGTCCCAAACGCGCCTGCTTTATTCGTTATTCGCGTTAGTTCCCTTCTCTGCCACGTCTAATCTTGCGTTTCTTCTCCCCAATGCCTCCAAAACTTGCTACAAAGCAGTCGGGAGACTTGAAGCAGAAGAGTCTCATGTCCTTCTTTGGCAAGTCGTCGGCGCAGTCCGCCACGACACCTAATGCAAAGGGGAAGCCGAAACCAGCATCGAGTCCAGAACAAAGTTCAAAGGCTAACTCTTCATCTGATGTCGACGTACTTTGCACTCCTGCTTCAAAGCGTCCTCAAGCTTCGCAGTCCTCAATGACCGTCGGCAGTGCCAAGTACAGCCGCAGCTCCGATGGAGGTAGTGTTGCAGAGACCCCTCCGACAAGCGATCCTATCGACATCGATATGCTGTCAGCAGTAGAGGACGAGGAGTCAACAGGAAAAGCAGGAAACTCAAGGAATGTACGTGTTCATGTTCGTAAACGCGGGAAGTTATACTCAAAGTATCTATAGAAACCAGCTGCACGTAAACGCAAAATTGTGATCGAGGACTCAGATGATGAGGGGCAGAGTGTTGACATGAGCGCGTACAAGAAAGGCTTGTCAGCATACCAACCATCTCCTGAACCTGGTACAAAGTCCTCCGGTGCGTAGATGATCTCATTGCACACCCCGTGTCTAAGCCTGAACATAACGCGAAGGTCGATCAAAGAAGCCTCGCGTTTGTATACCCTCTGATGAAGAGGAAGAGGACTTTGACGGCTCTCGTCCATCTTTGAACGCGTTCACTCAGAAATTGGCGAAATTTAAAAAGCCTCCAGCGAAGAATAGATCGAAAAGTAAGACCAGCCCCTGTATTTGGAGGACCCCCTTATTCTAACGTTGGAGTTTCAGAAAGCAAATCAGCTGACGATGACGATGACTTCATCGTTCCCGATGATCAAGAGGATAGTGGGGACGAGGATGAACCCGGACCATCACGCGCTCCTTCACGCGCGTCCCACTCATCTTCAAGGTCGTCTTCTCGTCTGTCTGTTCATAGCCACTCCTCGGCCCCAGAAGAAGACGACTCCGACGCAGAGCCCGCTCCTAAAGCCAAGTCTCACGGAAAAACACGCCCGGCATTGAAGAAGGCTGAGTCGTCAAAGGGCGGGGAGAGCAGCACCAGTAACCTGTTCCTGACGGCTGCAGAGCAACGCGCAAACCAGCAGAAGGCAGAGAAGAAGAGCACGGAGGATCCTTTCTCTTTCCTGCTTGACGTCAAAGACAAGGATGGAGTCCGTCCGGGCGAACCAGGCTATGATCCTAGAACACTCTACATCCCTCCCAAAGCGTGGAAAGGGTTCACACCGTTTGAGAAGCAGGTATATTTCTCATGCCTGACACGTACTTGATACTTCGCTGAACAATACTACAGTTCTGGGAGATAAAGCAGAACCACTACGACACCGTTCTCTTCTTCCAAAAGGGAAAGTTCTTTGAGCTTTACGAGGAGGATGCTCGGATTGGGCATCAAGTATTCGACTTGAAACTTACCCAACGCGTGAAAATGAGCATGGTAGGTTTCATCGACCGTAGCATGTTTGTATCTAGTTCATGTCTACGCTTTCCAGGTCGGCGTCCCAGAGGGCTCATTCACGCAATGGGCATCCAGATTCCTCGCGAAAGGTGAGCTCTTTTGTATTATGTCCTGTAACATTCGCTGACTGTTTTCAAGGTTACAAGGTTGGGAGGGTCGAGCAAGCGGAGACGGCTCTTGGAATGGACATGCGCCTTGCCGCAGACAAGGGCAAGTCCAAAGCTAAAGGGGACACCGGAGACAAGATTGTCCGGAGAGTACTCAACAAGGTGTACACGAACGGGACACTTGTTGATGAGGCATTGTTGTTAGACGAACAGGCCGGTCACTGCGTCAGCATCCGCGAAGACGGTGAGGAGGATAAGGACGGATCGGGGGCTTTTGGTATTTGCGTTTTGGACAGTTCAACAAGCGAGTTCAACATGAGTTCGTTCGAGGATGACGTGTGTAGGACGAAGATGGAGACGATGATGCGACAGTTACGGCCCAAGGAGATTATCTTCACCAAGGTATGCCGATTTCTTAACCATTGTGTAAGTCATGGCATTGATAGTTCTTATCATAGGGCAACCTTTCCGTCTCAACCACACGACTTCTCAAGGCTGTTCTTTCCGATGACTGTTTATGGACGACTCTGCGAGAAAGCGAGGGTATGAGCTATGAGAAAACTCTGAAGGAGCTTAATAAGTTGTACCCCGCTGGCGACGATGATGTTGAAATGGACGACAACGTGCATGGGCTTGCTTCCAACGTGCCCGAAGCAATCAGAAAGATGGCTGGCTGCAAGGCTGCTGTGGAAGCGTTGGGTTCCATGATCTGGTACGCACTCACCGGATCTTATCTCTCGAACTTTACGAGCTGATCCTATGTGGCAGGTATCTACGGACCCTAAACATTGATAAGGATATCCTGAGCATGAAGAATTTCAATGTGTATGATCCTATGAAGAAAGGCGAAGGGCTGGTGCTGGATGGCCAGACATTGGCTCACATCGAGGTTCTCCTTAACAACGAGGGTACTGAGGAAGGATCGCTGCTCAAGTTGCTGGGAAGATGCAGCACACCTTCCGGTACGTCTCTTCTGATTCTGCTGAACGGTATTCACGCGTTGACATTTGGATCTCGGATCTTACAGGAAAGAGGTTATTCCGCATTTGGCTTTGCATGCCTCTGCGTATCGTGGCAGACATAAATGCAAGGTAAGATGACTGTGTCTCTGCCATTATTGTCGACTGAGCTCCTTCCTCTAGGCTGGACGCGGTGGAGGACCTCCTTGATCATCCAACATTCGAAGCAGACTTTGAAGCCTTGGTCAAGGGTCTTCCGGATTTTGAGCGCATCGTCTCCCGCATCCACGCGAAAAACTGTAAGGTCAAGGATTTCTTGAACGTGCTAAACGTATGCCCCTTGAGCCATCACTCGCGATATTTATTGACTTTCGTCTCTCAGTCTTTTGGAAGGCTCAGCAAGGGCCTCTCGGACCTGGCTGACAAGTCCGAATCATTCAAGTCCAAGACGATCTTGGGACTTTTGAGAGCTGCGCCCGATCTTCGGCCAAATCTCAAGCATGTGAAGGCGATGTTCACGCAGATGGAAAACAGTAGGTGACTGGTCGCGCGTTGGAATCCCTCATACTGAACATTCCATTGGTGTAGACGCGGACGTACTGTTACCCGTAGACGGACAGGACGAAGCCTATGACACCATTCAGGAAGAGATTGTCAACCTCGAACGGGAACTTGATAATAAGTTGATCAAGTTTGAGAAGCAATACAAGTATGCTATATTACGCTACGCTGATCAAACGTACTGAGGAAGCTCCCTATAGACTCAAACTTCAGTACTGGCATAGTGGAATTGGTTCTAAAGTTCGTGTGACTTCCGTCACCTCAACCGTACGACCACTGATATTATCGCGTGTAGGAAATCTACCTGGTGCAAACCAAGGCGGGAGAGAAAGGTGTTCCCAAAGAATGGACAAAGAGTGGTGGAACCAAGGTCGAATAGTTCTACTCTGGTCATTCTTCTTTTCCTCATCTTCCTTATCTAGGCATTTTCTCGCTGGGTCGTCCCGTCCTTGCAGCCCACGATCCGCAGCCTTAAAGAAGCTCGGGAGAATCGCAACACGATCATCAAAGCGTTCATGAATCGCCTGTTTGCTGAATTTGACGAAGACCGTGGTGTATGGCTCCGCGCTGTTCGTGTCCTCTCCGAACTGGACTGTCTCTTCAGTTTGGCGAAAGCATCCAGTTCCATGCCAGAACCCAGGTGCAGACCAGTGTTCGTCGAAGGAGACGCGGCGTTTGTGGACTTCGTAGAACTACGACATCCTGCACTTTGTGTCAGCTCGAGCCTGAAGAATGACTTCATCCCTAATGATGTCAAGTTGGGTGGAGACATGGCGAAGATCGCGCTGTTGACTGGGCCTAATATGGGTGGAAAATCTACGGTGAGTCATTGAATGTTACCATTCATCACCTTTGTTACCCCTGCTGATCCATACACAGGCGATGCGAATGACTGCTGTTGGCGTCGTACGTTGTCAAATGCTCTCCTTATGAGATCATAACTGACCCTTTTTAAAGATCATGGCACAGCTCGGGATGATGGTTCCGGCGAAGCAAGCCAGGTAAGCAGTACTACAATGATAGAGCACTTCGTTTCTGAAAGGCTTTGTCATCCAGACTGTGCCCCGTCGACGCCATTCTTACTCGAATGGGAGCATATGACAATATGTTCTCCAATGCAAGTACCTTCAAAGTTGAGCTGGACGAATGGTGCGCGATTTGTGTTTATCTGCTAAATCATACTCCTCACGTCACACCCAATTAGCTGCAAGATTCTTCGTGATGCCACACCTCGATCTCTTGTGATTCTAGATGGTGAGTCCAGGGATTATCCTGCATTCTGTTGCGCCTTTATTAATATCTTATCATAGAACTTGGACGCGGAACGTCCACCTATGTGAGTCCCCTCATGTGAGCCCTTGCGTCAGATGCTGAATGTATCCTGGTGATTGTGTAGGATGGAATGGCTATCGCAGCTGTAAGTTTGATCCGCGATAGTTGGGACACTCGTCGACTAACACTATGACTCTTCAGGCTGTGCTGCATCAGCTTGCTACCCACACACTTTCTTTGGCCTTCTTCGCAACACACTACGGCTCCCTGACCGATGACTACTCGTATCACCCTAATATTAGAAATATGCACATGAAGACGCATGTTGACGACGAGAAGATGGAAGTAAATGCTGTCCCCTCGCACGTTATCTATGTATTCTGATGTATTGTCATCTTTAGCTGGTCTTCCTCTACAAACTCGTCGAAGGCGTTGCAGCCTCCTCTTTCGGAACCCACGTCGCCAACCTTGCTGGCGTCCCGATGGGAGTCATCGAACGCGCGGACGTGATCTCTAAAGACTTCGCGCGCAACTTCAAAGAGAAGATCGAGGGTAAAAAGAAGAGCGATAAGTCGAGCTCTCTTCCCCTCGTCGTTCAAGCAGATTTCGCATACCTCTTCAAGTTGGCGACAGGAGCGGCGACACTGCCGGAAGATCCTGTGAGGAAGAGGACTGTATTGAGGGGACTGAAGGGAGCGGTGAGGAGCTGCTTGTCTCAAGTGAAGGCTGTTTGATGTACTTGCTCTGTGACGGATGGACAACGGAATGTGTTTTGATCTCTTGCTTTCTTGCTGTGTTTTATGATAGTACACCAACTATTGATGCTCTGCTCTGCGAGCCCATGAGAATGCCGCTACAAGTCGCCCACCTCAGAACCAACGTGTTCAGCATGATCTTGGGCTTCCTGCACAATGCTCGGCTTCTGGGAAACGATTGGACTGGTGGCTGGACCGTCAATTTTCAAACTGGCCCGAACCCCAATCCTGTACAACACTCCGAGTCATCACATGATCACGTTGAACAATGGCACAGGATATATAGGCTCCAAGTATGGATACACGACGCAAGTAAAAATCGTACACACCCAACTACAACTTCGCCTTCAGCGGTTCATCAACCTTCAACGCCTTCAATCCATCAATAACCTCCTCTGCCTCCCGCTCTATTCTCCTCAGAAGCACTTCACACGTCGGTGAGTCCTTTATCAACCCAACCACTCCACTCGCCGTCCAAATACCAGCATCTGGGTCTCCGAGCTCGTACACCTGCTTTCCCCGCGCGCCAGAGACGAGATGTCTGATGTCTTCAAATTTGGCTCCGCCTGGTCGACGCTCGATAGCGACTACTTCCTCGGCCACTTTGTTCTTGAAGACACGTGCGGTGTTCCGGAGGGTGCGGAAAATGTGGATGGTGTCCTGTTCGGTGGAGGCAATGATCTTATCTTTGATATTCTGGTGGATCGTGCTGAGATAACATTGGTGAGCATTCTTATACTGCAGCGGACTCCCAAACTCATAGACCCACCTCTCCACCGTGCACATAAAACGAGTACCCATGTTTACACCCTATGAAGAGCTTGTATGTAAGGAAGGGTATGCGTCGGAGTGAAGTTAGTATACTCACAGCGGCACCCAAAGC
The DNA here is from genome assembly GCA_021029105.1 of Cristinia sonorae. Lineage (NCBI taxonomy): Eukaryota > Fungi > Basidiomycota > Agaricomycetes > Agaricales > Stephanosporaceae > Cristinia > Cristinia sonorae. The sequence continues at coordinate 100,975 of JAEVFJ010000046.1, read as the reverse complement.
AAGGGCAGCGGCCAACCCCCTCCCATCTGCAATTCCTCCTGAGGCAATATATGGTATTTGTAGCTCTTGTGCAGCTCTGGCAAGCTAGAAAAACGTCAACGTTAGTTACAACCTGGTAAAAGTGATTTGATGAGATCACGTACGAGGATGAACCCTGGTATGTCTTCCTCTCCGGGATGACCGGCACCTACAGGGATGTTATTGCATGTTTACGAGAAACAGCATCGTGTTTCACTAACATTCAAAACCGTCTATGCTCAGCACATCTACGCCCATTCTTGATGCTGACTGGAGGGGACAGGGTGAGTATGGCACACGACACCACGGAACGCGAGACGCACCTTTGCATGTCTAATAGTAGTGCACTTGTGAATGACAATGCAGCCGTTCGACTTGAAGAACTTGATCAAGGGACCAGCTACGTACACGGTCAACATCAGGGTCGAATACAGACATAGTAATAATGCTCACGATTATTCCCCGCGGTCTCAAAGACCCTCACCCCCTCTTCTACCGCTGCTCTCGCATATCCCTCATAGTCTGGGGGATTGATTGTGGGCAAGAGTGTGATATTCACGCCAAAGTTCTTGTCCGTCAACTTCCGAGTCTCTCGGATGGCCTGCCGGAGTGCCTCCGGACTGGGTTGAGAGAGAGCAGTGAGGATTCCAAGACCACCCGCATTGGACACCGCTGCGACCAATGGTGGGAAGCCAACCCATTGCATCCCTCCTTGAACGACTGGACTGTTTCAATGTTCGATGTCAGGAAACTTGAACATAACATGAACGAGTAATCATTGACTTGCACGCGAATTCCGAGGAGCTTTGTGAGTTTCGTGACGAGCATGGCCGCGCTAAGGGAGTGAAGATGGTGATGGAGAGGGAAAGACAAGTTTCGTGAACGGAGCCCGGTCCATCAGCATTTGTACAGTGGCAAAGAGCCGTCGCACGTGAAAATGTGGGCCGTGGCGCCAACTCGAACTCCGAGTCCGGAACTCTGCCTTTTCTAAAAACCAGCAAGTATGAAAGTGAGATACTCGACCCCAGTACAGACCGAGCCGGAGGTGTTGGTCGACGAGGTACTTAGGTTGATTGTAAAGACCAGAGGAACTTTCAGACTCCCGGTCTGAGGCACGTGCTCGGAAATTGCCGTTCGTTCAAGGTGTGCTTCCGAATCCAATCCGATCCTGCTTGTTTTGTGACTTTCAGGTCACTTGAAAGACACCTCTCCTAGGTTGTCGCGGTGTCAGACGATATCTCATCCCAGAGATCGCTAACTGGTATGTTAGGCTTACCTGAACCCTGCCAGCCTGGGAGTTCTAATTCGAAGGGACACAGCGCAGACCACCATCATGATCCCCAGTGGCCATACTCAATCTTCTTCCCCACGTTACTGGTACTGGGCATCCAGTAATCTCCAAGCTCGCGATGGGTATTTCAGACCAGGAGCTATGGAACGTGCGGACGGCGCGGACGCGGAATGCAAACGTCGAGGCCCGTGCCCTGTGCACATTCTATTAGACGAAATCCCCGAGATGATCTTCTGGGAGACACTGAATTGGCATCAAGGATCGATCAAAGCCATTATTCCACTCAGCCAGGTTTGTCAACACTGGCGATCTGTCGCTCTGCAGTCTTCGAGATTATGTCGTGGATCCATGTTACTGAGCACGTTATAACACCAATTCTTCGGCTTGTTCTGGAACGCAACCAATCTTCTCCCCTCAGGATACTACTTTCCGATCAAATATGGCTCTCCCGTCGTGCAAATTACAGAATTCATGAATGTACCGCCAGCATTTCCCAGGACTTCGGAGCCGTTCAGGCGGTGGTGCCTCGAAGAGACAATCACAAAGTCAAAGCTACTCTTGTTCTCTCATGGCACGGCCAATGGACTTGGAAACGCTTCTGAGAAGATGAATCGTACTCCGCTGGAAAGTGTTCGTTTCGTCGATTGTGGATTCTCTGACCAGAAAGCCACTTCGTTCAAGTTGGTTTCTGGTGAAAGAATTCTGGTCGTCAACGAATGATATGTTTTTGTTGAAGACTCTATTGCGATATGTATAGTATATTCTTATTGAGATCCTCTTATTTTACATGCCGTCCGTTGCGCAGGTACCGTATTGAGGACGCCCACACAATAGTTACTGTGGCTTCTCTGACCGACCGCTCGCCCTCATTCCCGTACCACCGAGATCCTCTCATCGGCAGCAGCCACCGCTGCCGCTTCTTCGTCAGAGAACCCGCATTGAATGAATTCGATGCTCTCTAACTTCCTAAACGTCTGCAGACAACTCTTCAGGATGTCAAGAAGAACGACAATGGGCGACGCGGCTGTGGACCACCCGACTGCGCCCTCCACCCCAAGGGTCATAACGAGATTTTCAAAGCGAAGGTGTTTGAGATTGGCCACGCGTGGTAAGTCGGTTGTGTCCTCGGACGTGGGCGAGGGGAGTACCGCTAAATTGCTGATGTTGGCGACGGTGCAACTCTTGAAACGGATTATTTCAAGAGTGGGCGAGAGCATGAGAGCAGCGTGGATTTTGATGTTGTACGTGTCTGCCATTTGCAAAGGGCCACATAATTCCAGAGACACTACGGCAGAGACCTGAGAGAGACGTTGCGGCTGGGTCAGGAGTCTGTTGTCACTGTCCAGCACGACCTGGACCTTGCGAAGGGGGAGAAGTCGGGGGATGATGGGTGAAATCTCGAACAACCATCTTGGGGAGACGAACAGACAGCGTTGTGCTGCGAGTTTGACGTGGTATGTCTGCGTTGGAGGGTGTCCGATGATACGTTCAACGGGTGATGCGAGCCTCTGGTACACCTCTGTCAACGAGGGCACGTTGGAGCGGGACCCAACCTCGTAGATGTAGCAATCTTCGATTACGGGAGTCTCTATCGCCTGGAGAAGCGAGAGGAGGTGATCAAGACGATCGGATAGGTGGAGTGTCTTGAGCTTGTGAAGTGTGACAGGGTGAACGGCGTAGTCCTTTGGCACATGCCAGGAACTGAACACCGCGAACAGTGTGAGGGACTCTAGTCGCGGCATAAGACGCAACGCAGATATTATCTCCGAGAGATGGAAAGCGCCAGCCCGAAACATGACTGGCTCCTGTTTTCCACAAGATAGGGAGAGGGTGCGAAGAGAAGGAAGCCCTTGAGAGAATGTTGAAAGCGAAATGACGGGCTGCGGAGGGTCGGAAAGGTCCACTTGGACGTCCAACAACTCAAGATTGTTGAAAGACATAGCGTTCAGTTGACTCGTTATTTCTGCTCCGGTACAAATGTGGTGGAATTTCCAGCGAATTTCCTGTGCGTGCGAGGAGAGGTCATGATACCTCTTCCAAACGGGATATATCTCGCTCGCGACGCTCGCAAGCTTGGTCATAGGGTTGCGACCAGGATACTTGATATCGTCGGAAAGTAGAATCCTGAGAGGAATGTAATGGGCGCGTCCGATGAAGACTTGAAATAGAGAGGGTTTTACTTGACCGGAGACAACTATCACGGACCAGAGCCTAGGTGATTGAAGAGCAACATTCCGCCAACGATGGCAGACGTGACTCAGCAGAAGAGCATTCCGCGAACCCTCTGACCAGTCTACTGTTCTCCAGAAAACTGATTCGAGGAATTCATCCGGGAGACGGTGCACGAGAGCCAAGCTATTCTGCTTTGTCCTCAGCGAGGAGAGAAGGCGTTTGTATCCGTTGATTATACTCTCGCACGCTGCAATGGCGTTGTCGATGCCTTCGAGGAAAGGCGCAACGTCAACTGAGGACAACACCCTCATATCCACGTTGAGCAGCTTGTGAAGGAGGCCTGCCAACGGTGGAGAGCTACAAAAACAATCCCATCAGAAGTATTCGTGTTACGCTGGCAGGCTCATACCATTTGACACAGTGTATGTCCTCCATGTTCCAAAGTGCCGATAAGCTTGAAATGATCTTGAGGCAAATGCATTGACGGCCAGCGCAGTCAAGGTCGATCTGACCCCCTCTGGAGGATGACCGTCGGTCAGGTCAGCGGCCATCATTGGATAAGTATCTATAATCTGGGTGGTCCAAGGGTTGTCATCGACGAAGAGTTCATTTTTTCAATTTTTCGGATAAAATTGCCCTGTTCAAGCATGTGGCCTCCCGAGTTGTATCTCACGGTGAGCAGTTGGTGAGCGAGAACCAATATTCAGTGCTTCAACCCTTCCATGCATTGTCATGAGCGAGTAAAAATTCGGCCTCTACGGATCCTTTATTATTATAAGTTTTGATATCTACTCTCACGGCCGTAGAGCTGAGAACTCCCTTGTCAACAGAATTGGACCATCGAGGGCGTCAGTGAGAGCCCTGTCTGCTGGACGAACACCGTTCCACCATTCCTTGGCTTTGACCAATACTCGGTCCTGCGGCTTCACCTAAGGGTTGAACCATGGTCAGGTCGCATTGAAAATAGGTAATATGCCACACTCACTTGAGACACGAGCAAGAAAGAATCGTCCATACAACGCACGATCAGCCCTTTCAGGCGGTGGTGGTATTTCGCCATGCCTGGACTTGTCAACTCTTCCGCTCCGCTTTCTGGCGTGCAAACAGACAGGTCAAACAATTGAAGCGTCTTCCCGGACTTGAGGTGGGTGAATAGTGGCCGCTGGTGGGAGATCCCACGATGTCGTCGCACAATGGTTTCAGCAGACATGGTCGAGAAATCTATCAGCGAGTCTTGTGGTGTGAGCAGCGGTGCACGGGGGGCGTTTGGGTCTTCGAGTTGAGGCTTAGGTACTGCCTTTTACTTCACGTCAGTTGATTGCGGGATGAGGAGCCACCTTTGACCTACCGTCCCCGCAAGCATCTTCTTCAGTACGTCTACCAATAATCGACCACCGTCAATAGCTAATTGCTCGCGTAGACTAACAAAATCGGCGCCTTGAGGTATTGACTGTGGTGTGTGAGTTGCAGTGCAGAGAATACGACAGTGAGCTCGACTCACCGAACGTGTCATACCCCAAATATGCCCCGCGTCCAATCCTTTCTTTCGCTCAGTCATTTCTATGACTGATACCCCCGTTTCCTTTCGCCCATCTATCAACGCGTGCTGTATTGGTGCCGCTCCTCGATAGGCTGGCAGCAGCGACGGATGAACATTGAGCTTACGTCCGACTCCGAACGCGCTCAGGTGCGCGTTGGACAGGATGCGACCGAATGAGGCCGTAAGCAGGAGATGATCATTCGGTGGTGCATCAGAAGGAGCAAATGGGTGTGGTAGAGGCCAATGGCGAAAAGCAGCCTTCTCAGCAGGAATTGTGTGGATTGGAAGGCGCAAGTTGTCCCCCAAAGATTTCAGTGGTGCTGTAGGCTTGTTGCGCGTCAGCCATCGCACGAAGAGAGTGGGATGAAGAGACTCACAAACAGCTAGTTTCGAGCCTCGTCTTCCTATTCGAATATCCGGAGTTGTGACAACATCTATCGAGGACCAGATTTCTGCAAGGTCCGTCAGTTGAAGCAACTTGGGATGCACTAGTCTCAAACATACCTCGTGCGGAGTAGAGATGGTCCAAGACCACGCACGAGAACTCATCCCGCCCAAAGAATAGGACTTTAAAGGGACTCGTACTCAAAAGACGAACTCCTCTTGAAGGCTTCAAGAGAGCATGGGGGAATCCTGGAAGGCCTCTGCTCAAAGACAGCATGAAAGCGGAAAAGTTGAAGTCCGAAGCGCCGTGACACACGCGTTCCATAACAACCGGTCACAAAACGGTCACGCGAATTTTAGCCGAGGAGTGTGACAATTTCCCCTTATTCTTTTCCCTCGAGCTCGTCGCTTACGACGACGTGGAACCCAAGGGGTGTCAGATCCACCGATCGCGGACGTGTGATGCATGAACGCCCAAACATCTCACATAAGCGGCATTGCTCCGGCTGAGGAGGTCAAGCCGCAATGCCGATAGCGGAGCATCGACAGTGTTAACGAGAGCCTCGTATTCCCACGAAAACGCATGCATACTACCAGCTTCAATTACAAAAGAATGAATCCTCTGCCAGGTTCGAAAGGTTAGAGCTGGACTGGGATTGAGCCCCGGTTGTCAAGGAATTGCCAGGTGGATGAGGCGGTAAAAGGGAGAAAGGAACAAACTCGGAGGTCAGTGTTCTCGTGGTGTGATAATGACGAGACCTCCTCGGCGATTCGACGTGAGTGTCGTTGGTTGAGAGGAGCTGAGAAGGATGCAAACGTCGAGCGTCTCCACTTGAAGTGCCTCCGGGATGAGCAGCAGCAATTACTGCTTGGGCCGACTTGGACTGGAGTGACTTCGGGCCAGCAGAGGTACCCGCCCCTGTTGCTCCGCAGATGATAGCGAGTTCTTCCGATGAGAATACAATCTTCTTGTTGAATTCGATCCGTACGTCCTTAGAAATATCATATGTCTCCCAGTTTGCATGCCGTTCTCGAAGATGTCGCTGAATGTCAGTCTTCCAGTGCCACAGGTCCAGAGGGCAACAAATACACTTGATAGGATGGTTTGTACATGGTTTCTGCTTCGAGGACTTTGCAGCAGCGTAAACCATAAAGTTGTAGACCTGCGGGCACCTTGAGAATACCTTCCCTCCGACAACGCTGACCTTGCAGGCTCCATTGAGACTTGATTGGCCGCAGAATCCACATGGGAAGTCGGAGGAGACCGGTTCCGAAATCTGACAAGAACATAGGTCCAGGATGAGCGGACTTGGTTACTTACATGACCATAGTGTGGGACTCACAAATTCGGGAGGTGCGGAAACGCTAATGGGATTGGAAAGACCTCGTTGACTGCGTAGAATATGCCGGCCCATGTGATTTTGCCGGTTGGGCCCTGCTACCTTTTCACCGCATACACGACAGAGCTGAGGGGCTGCACCGTCAAGTGGCGGTGAGATGGCAGTGGTTGAATGTTGAACGACCTGGTTGTCTGCTAATAGTTTAAACATTACACGATTGACTCGGATGTAGCAAATAGGTGAAGACAACGCACCGAGAATTACCTCATACGGAAACCACTCTGAACGACTTGCTCCTAGCACAGGCATCTTCAACTGCGCCACTGCACCATGCTCAGTTTTACCAACGAAGTTGTAAAGGTGCTTTTCAGCTGCACAGAACACAGTCTCCGAAAAGACCCATGTTTGGTCGACCTTTGGCGGTAGGAATCCTGAGAGAGGCACCAAAATCTCATCTTCCGTGAGAACTTTGCAGATATTTGGGGGCGCAAGAACATATGTTGAGCACCCTGGAACCGTGAAGTTCAGATGATGAAGACGAGCAACACCGGATTGAGAGGACAACTTTGATGAGGTGGCCTTGGAGGGAGAGCTGAGGGTGACAAATCGAGAGTCCCATGCCCAGATGAGCGTGTCGGGGGTTGTGGTACAGGTTGTTGGTTCCGGGCATCCAGAACCTGAGCTATCCTGGTAATGGAGAATCGGACGGAGCGAGAGAATTTGTCCCGCAATTTCGTACTGCGAGTTCTCGTTTGTGACTTCATCGACAGGAGCGCAATCAACGTGACAGCGTGCAGGCTCTGAGGTTAGATCCTGGTTGCTTCCAGAACGAGATGATGACGTTGGCGACTTGATTGCTGTACACTGGAATACTGCAAAGCGAACCTTACCATCCACACAAATAAGGCTTGCATAGATGGTTCCCAGCCCAAAGCTCTCTGGATGCTTTGATTCGGAGGTGGTGTATATTGGCAATGAACCCGAGAGTGGGTTACTGGGATTGGAGAGGTACCGAACACGAAGAACGCGGTCATGGCTGGCGCTGTCTTCAATATCGGCGCTGTCGTCTGAGAAATGGCGGAGAAGAGTTTTTTTGTGTGCTGCAGGCTTATCGTCCTTTAACTTCATCCAAACAGAATGAACATCAGACTGTCTAAGTCTCTGCGCCGCTAACTCTTCCTTGTACGCTGCCTTTCCATTGTAGAGAGGCTGGTAGATGTCTTCTCCGTCGAACGAACATGCCAGTAGGGTATCTCTCGCATTTCCCAAAGAACGGTCCACTTCGGATGAGACTCCTGGATAACCAACACCCCCCTTCGGTCGCATCAAGTCAAAGCTATTACACTTGAACCGCTCGACAAAGTCCGCTATGTAGCCTGCCTTCCGAAGAATGCAAATAGCTTCCTCAACACCTGTTTTCCAGCACTCCTGCAGATCGCAAGTCCCTGCTCGTAGCTCTCCAATCCAGTTCCGTGGTGATAAATGATCTTTATCGCGGGTCCGAGTCATGGCCAGGCGTCGTGGATGGCGTTCTAGCTCATGCCGGCGAGTGAATATGTCGGATAGGTGAAGAGCAGATTTGAATCGTCGTGAAAGCTCAACAATATCGACGTTTGGACAATGCCCTCCTATCATTCGGGCACGCCCAAACAGACTTTCAAGGACGTCATCACCAAGAAGTGGAAGGTGGACCTTCCGATTGGGATCCAAGAGTTTCGTATGGGCAACATGGAAGATAGCAGTTCGGAACATGCATTGCAGGTCGCTATAGAGGTGCTGGGGCATAAAGGCACTTTCGTGGGAGATAAATAGTCCGCAGGCAATATGGGCGAACTTGACGAGCGATACAATTTGCTCAGAGATAGATAGTGCCGGGTTTGTGAACGGTTCGATTAGGGCCTCGAGCATTTCCCCGAGAAGGCACAGTGCGTTATGGGTCTTCATCTGTGAAGGGTCGAACTCAGATGAATCGACATTTCGGAGGCTGCTAATGAGAGAAAGCAGTTTGATAGCTCGGGGAACGTCCTGTGCATCCTTTGGATCCAGAAGAGCGTCGATTTTCCGCCTCGACGAGTGAAATCCAAAAGTATCCTCGCTGAGGAGGGAGTAGATTGGATCCTCGGACCAGTCGACATCTGTGAGCCAGTGTTCGAACCACCACGAGATGAGGCCTTTATTCACGACAACGCCGTCAACAAGTAGACCTTCCCGTGTGCATAGCAACGTACAGATTCCTGCCGATAAACAAATGTAACTTTAAGGTGTATAAGCATAAGAGAATCACATGAACGTACGTTTGAACGTGTGCTTATAGTCGATGTCCTGTGTCTCAAATCCCGTTCCAGTCCAAAGGTTTAATCCTGGAAGCTCGCCGAGATACTTGAACAGTGGATCGGCCGGCTTCAATTCGCGAACCATGCACAGAGTGTGTAGTGCAGGTCGTCGCGTAGGATCACCGTCAGATGTGATCGATACAAGACGGCCGTGTAGAGCCTCCCCATATGGGGAGAGCGACCATGCTTGCCGTGCCTTCTCAATGTAGAGTACTGCATCCTGAAAAGTTCCTCGCTTACACGTCACCATGAGTCCTATTGGCTTCGCGCTATAGTCGTTTTCATCCAGCCGCGAGATAGCCATGACAAGGACTTCTTGGCCGATGTGGACTTTCCTGTCCTTGATTGCCCGGAGCACGGCACGCAGGACGGAAAGATCTTTACCCATCCGAATCGACTCCAGCTCGAGTGCATGCTCGCACAGTCCGCCAATCTCATCGGTCTCCGCAAGGTAGCACAAATGATGGTCGCATGCAACTTCATCCATAGAGAGTGATAACAAGGAGTGGGATGGTCTGGACGGCTCGACTCTCTCCCACATAACCTGGATGTTCGTCATAAAGTCGATCATCTTGATTTCGCCATGAGAGATGACAAGCCGGTACGTCTGCCGGCGTTCGATGAGTGTGGTACGTGCTGGAAGGGCGAAGTGGGATTTGTGAAAGGCGTGGACTGCTGGTTCCCCGCCAAGCTCATACAACAGTATAGCAAGGTCGAAATCGAGTTCGCTATAGTTACGAGGGTGATAGGTACCATCCACTGCCTTATGGAGCATTTTCAGCAGCTTCTCGTTGCTCCAGCCATCCAGGTGCGCTTTCTTGAGAATGCGGTAGAGACCAGGGACGTCGTGGGTTCCAACCAGTTGACCGATTGATTTCCACGTGCTTGCATGGTTTCGGAGCCGTTTTAGGGCTTTGGAGCAGTTGAGATTCTACATACACTGCGGTTAGACTCAATTCTTTCACAGAGAACGCCTAAACAAATCTCTTACCTTCAAACGATCCTTTTTCTCCCGCTTCTCCGACACTTTCAATTTGTTGTGTAGTTGGCTGTAGCTTGAGTGGCGGCGTTCAGGGTGCTTCTGCTCGGCGGACTTCAAGACTGCATCACAGGATGTCGACACATGTTGGCAGGCTGAACATATTGCATTACCCCCGGAGACGGTCCAATGGCAGTTATGCGAGCGAATTCGAATGACCGAAGCATGGGGGTCGATGTCAAGTAGGTTGTACTTTGGCCGAAACTTGACTTCGACAGTAGGATCGTGGATCGCAAAAGGGTAGGTTTGATACGGAGAGCCAAGTGGCCATAAAAACGTGAAGCCTTCGCAGTTCTGACTTGTTGTGGCAGTCCCTTGCTTCAAACGCTCACGGACTCGCTCTATTACATTACATCAGGTCAAATTCGCTGCATTACTTTGTTACTCTACGTACCAGCAAATACCACCTTGCAATTCTTGCTGTTTTGGTGGGATATCATAGGTGCAGATGAGCCTGCATATCCCTGGTTCACGTAGGTGAGACAATATTCACAGAGGACGAGTCGGGCATTCTTGAAGTCTAGCTTCTCGGAGGGAAGCTGGGCGGCGGTATTGGAGTCGGAGAGATTAAAGAAGTATAGAATATTGTGTGTATTAACAGAGGAAGTGTTATTTACAGGCTCAGGACGCCATGTTGTGTGTGATATGCTGAGAAAGACGCGTTGCAACGCGTTGAGATTTGGTCGAGGTGGTGGAGACAGTCAAAACAGCGACGGCGCGACTCTCGTTGCCGTGCAAGCCGCGCCGAGCGGCCGAGCCTCGTGGCATTCCATATATGGGGGGGTAGGGGGGGGGCCTACCCCTACCCGACCACGTCCGCGATCGGTGGATCTGACACCCCTTGGTGGAACCGACCACCGACTCGCTACTGACCCGCTCGCTTGCTGTACACGCTTCCACCACGCTCCTTTAATATTTAAACACTTGGCTCTAATGAAGACGGAGAGATACTATGTCGACATCGTCAGTACCCAAGGCCCTATTCCCGAGTTCGAAGAAAGTCGCGCGATTGAGGACCAGAGGAACACCACAAACTGCTGTTGGATACCCAGTGAAGCAGGCGAGGTATATGTGGCGTCCTGTTACGATGAGACATTGTTACTAACCCCAGCATCCAGGCATTTCGCATAAACTTGTCTAATCTCTCGGGCGACAGCATCGAGGCGCGTTGTTTCATCGACGGACGCTTCTTGTCTCGGATTCTCGTGCGCCCCGGAGTGGCGGACTATGTGGAGGGTGTTCAGATCACGGATTCTGCAGTTCGACCATTCGTGTTCTCAGATGTAACTGTCATTGGTAAGTGTCTCCTAGTGTCACGAAGTTGTGTGCGCAGTGGTGGTTATATCTGGTTGAAGGGACAACTGTTCTCCGGAAGACCACTCCACCGTGTCATGTCACTCGTGCTCGCTTGTCACATACTGATCACAGCTCGTTGCAGACGACGAGAACCTACTCATCCCGACCACATACAACTGCGACAAGTTTGGCACCATCGAAGTCAATATTCATCGAGTCATAGTACGGGAAGAATACCACTGGGATAGAGGCCAGCTTTCTTACTCCGACCCTGGACCTATTCCAGAGAAGTCGAAGAAGGCTGGATGCCACCAGGTCTCGTACGTCCCATATTCGTCGTTAGTTTAGCACCTGTCTCACTTGAAACTTCTGACGGCAGGTTAGGAGAAGTTGCAACTGTGCCTAGCATCTTATGTGCAGATGTTCTCATGATGGACAAGCCAGAGAAGCCTCGAGCGAAGTTCATTTTCCGATACCGGCCACTATGTAAGCTTCCAATGCTATTTTTTTTGTTGAGGGCCGTGGTCAGCCTACCTGCGACTGCATCGCGGCGTTTTGGAGTTTCAACCATTTGCTCAGCATATCTGACTCTATCCATACAGCAATACTGCAAGCCGAGGGTATTCTGCCGTCTCCTCAGTACACGGACGACCGGCAACCACGGAAGCGGTCTCGAACGGTTTCACCTTTCACTGACGAGTCTGATCGTCAGCACGTCAAACGACTCAAAGCGGACCCACAAGGTGTATTGTACGAGACTGTCGACGACATGTGGCAAGCGCCCCTTCTTCTGAAACCCGCATTTCTGAATGGCCAGGACCTAAATGTGGGGTTTTTGGACGAAGAATTAGAGTCTCTGAAGGTATGTCGCCCCGATACGGTGGTCTGCGTTTCTTGTCACAACGCTCACAGGATTATATTGCATAACAGAGCCAGCGTCAAGCCCTGGCAGATCAGCTCAAGGATGTGAACACTAGGATTTTCGAAGTCAAATCTCGTAGAAGCTCCTTGTCATATGAACCACCGCCTATCGGATCTAGGGACATCTTCGTGCACGCATTATCTCATACCCAGCACCCCCCTCACTCTACCTTCGGTATGTTGATGCTCATCTCAATCCTGTCCTTCATGTTCTGACTCATTGGAACAGCATTCTCCTAATCGCGACACACATCTCTCCGTCTACACACGTCACTCTTTTCACCACTCACATCAAACAGTCGTTGCTCGTCTTGTTCTCTCGCTCATTTGCTCATACCCATATACCCTATCTACGGACAAGTTAATACCCCTTTTAGAAGTAAGTCACATACCCTAGTATCATGTTACATGTACATATATACGTCTGGGCCGGTGTGGTCGGTTTCGACAGTAATTTGTAAGTAGTTGTTTTACGCTTTCTTGCGTTCGTTCGTCTCATGTTGGTTGCGTATCTAGGTGGAAGGAAGAATGAGATAATGAGAAGTTGTTCGTGTTAGTACTGGCTGTTCCAGCAATTGTGACCCACTCCACATTCCCCAAGCAGCTCCCTCGGTTGTGACCCACCTGGATCCGTGCGCAGTCGACGTCCATACGTTGTGCACTGGCAGTGTCATGCCGATAAGACCGATGACATTGAAACGGTGCGTGTTCGTGACACCTTACTTCGCTGGGGGCGGGCGACTGTCGAACTGAGAAACTGGAAGAGCAAATGCTGCTTCTAGTTTGGCCCAGGGTCGACATGTGACCGGATGTCCGGGACATTTGCCAATCACAATTGAGTGGACAGCTCAAATCTGTTGTCTGTGCGTCCCCGTTTCCCCGGATAGGATGTCCATCAATGTCTTCCAGATGCAAGACGGACTCGAGTTCAGATGGTACACGGACTTGCAAGTGGAGGTATCAAGAATGGGGAAGCGTATATAACGCTCACAGCGGGGCCTGTCAATATCATCCCCAGAAACAACTCGCCAGTCTCTTCAGCGTCGAGCCTCACGATGAGCAGCAATTCTCACCTCAAAGTGGCCATCATGTAAGTTATTATAAGCTTGCGGTCATTGTCCTTCCCCGCTGATAAATTTGTTCATAGAGGCGGAGGTATTGGAGGGTTACACTTGGCCATCGCACTCACCCAGATGCGTCCTGATGCGATCGTAGATGTGTACGAGTCTCAACCAGAACTCTCCGAGTTCGGCGCTGGCCTTGGGCTGTGGCCACGAGTGCAAGAGGTGCTCTCTAATGTTGGACTCGAGGAGGATATCAATGCTTGTCTTCCGCCGGAGGATGATGGTCAGTATTCGGATGGTTCTGACTGTGCTTGACAATATATCCTCATTGCGATGCCCCCCACAAGCCAAACCGATGGAGATATGCAGGGGTGATAAACTCAACGCGCAGACTTGGGCGAGAGTCCCCGGTACGCTCATGGCATCTTGATCGGCGGAAACAATATCTAATCGCCACGATGAACAGGAATGCGTGGACTCCACCGCCGTGCCCTCCTAGAGCTCCTAGCTAAACGCGCCTCTCGGAGTCCACACAATGCGACGCACTACTCCAAAAAACTGATATCCTACGTGGAACCCTCGTCTCCTGAAGAACCAATCGTTTTGACGTTCACGGACGGAACCCGTGCGACTTGCGATATACTTGTCGGAGCAGATGGCGTCAAATCCGCTGTGCGTGCTTCCATGTATGCACAAATGGCAGATAAGCTGGAGATAGAAGGTGCGGCTTACGAAGAGCTCAAGACGATTAGAGGTCACGTAGACCCTGTGTGGGCTGGGTTGACGTTGTATAGGTATCTCATGCCGAGTGCAGATCTGAAGGGCATAGATCCGAAACACCCCAGCCTCACGCGAAACTTGTTTGTTCGTGCCCTTTGGCTTGCTATACGTCTGTTATCGTACTGATTCATCCTTTATGCTCTAGCTACAAAGCTATGGCAGAGTGCGTCATCAGCAAAGGTCGCATCGCGCTTTCTCTGACAAGCAGTTTTTTTTTTTACTGAATCTCAGGCGCTTCTTACATATCCCATCGACGAAGGCCGCATGATTAATTGTGGCGCTCTCGTCGCTCAACATCATCTTTTCGGGACAACGTTCAGTGGACGCTGGGCCCAGCCTGTTGACCAGAAAATTGTCCAGGATCTGTACGCCGACTTCAATGATCAAGGTCGTGCTATCACAGACGTACGTGTTTGGTTGAATGTACTCAACCGGGCCTGATGGGTCGACTTTCATTATAGTTGATGAAGACTCCGACACTCTGGGCTGTGAACGTAGTCCCTGATTTACCCACCTACGTATCTGGGCGTGTAGCAGTTTTAGGGGACGCGGTACGGTGCGGCAGTCAATAAAGACTATTCATTCCTAACGTCGACTATGATAGGCTCATGCGATGGTACCTTACATGGCCTCGGGAGCTGGTCAAGCTATCGAGGTGAGAAACAAACTCAACAACGCGTAGGATAATATGCTGACGGTGAGCGGTGTGCTTTACAGGACGGGTACATTCTCGCCACACTGCTTTCCCGAACAGAATCCTTGCCCCAGCTTCCTGAAGCACTCCGTATCTACGACACCATTCGTCGTCCATTCTCTCAGAGTATTCAGCGAAAATCCCTCCATGTAGGTATCGCGGAACTCATGGATGAAAGAGGCGAAGTTCCCCTAGGACCCACACCGGTGTATGGTCGTTTACTGGAGGATCCCGAAGTCATGAGAAGCCATTACCAGTGGTTGCTGACGACATCTCTCATGCCTGATCGGGATCGTGCTCTAGAAATGTGGGAAGGGTTCCGCAACAAGCTGAGGCCTGAGGCCTGAGACTTAGTGATAGTACTTGTTGTGACGACCACGTTCAATACAGAATATGACTGTCTTCTGTATCGAGGTCAGCCACGGAGGCTAACGACTATATAGCGTTCGCTTCTGACCATGCAACATTCATACGCGAGTCGCTGTTTATGCATTCATGCATTGTTCATGCCTCGCACACACTGCTCTGGGTATTTAGTGGACCCCCAACCGGACTGCATTCGATACAACGGCTACTCGTTACAGACTACATGTTACATCCTTACAAAATTAAAACGCGCTGATTTTGCTTGCGAGGTCGTTCCTCAACTGGGAGGCGATGGTCTGATAGTACTCCTCCTCATTGGCCAGGGTGTTAAGTTTCTGGTAGTCAACGGCAATTGCGTCGCGGGCAACAAGTTCATCGTAGGCACGGGCCTGAATCTCCCTGTGAAATGACGCACATCAGACAGTGGAAGCTTCTAAGAAACAGATTTCACTAACTCGAAAAGAGCCTCGAGGTCACGGGAGCTGAAGTGGTTGATGACGTTGTTGGCGAAGTGGCCGAGCCCAGTGACAATGCTGAACAGGTTACCAGCATTCTCGATGAACTTGCCGCGGGCCTCAAGCTCAAGATCACGGGAATCCAATCCACTGCGGAAATGACGGGGTCAGCTATAAATCATAATCGCTAGACGGTAACATACCGAGCCTGAAGCTCCTCCAATTCACGTCCCCTGATTCCGTCAATGATGTTGGTCACGAAGGATGAGAATCCGGAGAGAATGCTAGCACCGTTGGCAACGTTGCCAAGGACTTTCGTGAACTGACCGTTAGCACGGGCGTCGAGGTCTCGTGCGAGCAGAGCACTAGGAGTGATCATTCAGTCAAAATCCTCATTACTTCAAAACAGAAAGTCAACGAACCGAGCTTCGAGCTCTGCGAGCTCACGGCCTTTGATGCCGTCAATGATATCCTTGACGAAGGAGGAGAAGCCTGAGAGGACAGTGGCCCCGTTAGCGACGTTCCCAATGACCTTCGTGAATTGACCGTTGGCGCGAGCCTCGAGTTCAAGTTCACTGAAAAATGTGTCAGGTTTTCATGATCTTCAAGTCACTATATTAACGTACCGAGCTTGGAGCTCCTCCAATTCACGTCCTCTAATACCGTCGATGATGTTGGTCACAAAAGAGGAGAGACCTGAGAGGATAGTGGCGCCATTGGCAACATTGCCAAGGGCTTTCGTGAATTGGCCGTTGGCACGGGCCTCAAGTCCTGCATCTCGCGCGTAAATGGCACTGAATACAACGTGTCAATCTCTAAGTTGAGAAAGGGGAGGTGGTTGAACTACCCACCCGTAAGCTTTGTTGGGACGGCGTGCCTCAAGGGGGGCAGAGAGTGCGGGGGTGATCGTGAGAGCAGCGACGACGGCCAAAATAGCAAAGATTGAGAAACGCATGGTGTAAGGAAGATTGAAAAAGTAGTCTTAAAGATAGTCGTGAACGAAGAGTGTAAAGGCTGCAGCAGTCTTTAGTAAAGGATTATGGCTAGGATTAGATGTCACTCACCGACCGGCACCTGAAAGAACGAAGTTGGCCAAAAGGAAGGGGGCTGAGGTTCCGGTGTCTCCTGTGGTTCGATTTTATACGACGACTTGAATGAGGCAGTGGTGCTGCAGAAAGATATCATCAACTCGACATTTGATCGATAGCTCATCCGAATTTCCCTTGTGCGGTGCTGCCAAGTATCTTCCAACAAGCAGTCGGATCCAACTATTTCGTATTTGATTGGAGAACATGAGCGCATTGTGATCCACGGTCAACCGACGACGAAGGGAAATCCCTGGTGCATGGGGCGGCCCATATCGTTGACTTTGTGTCGAGTTTTGTTGGTTTGATTCCTACTCTCTTGAACTCCTTTGAAGAGGAAGGTGACTTTGTTACAGTATGTGTGGATCCTCATGGACCGCGGAAGACGCCAGAGATCACAGTGAGATCATTGGAAAAAGCTAGAAGCGCCCTGACTTGGCAACCTGCCACTCCACCGTATGTGAAATCTGGGATTACACAGTCCCATGTTTCAGCACTACTCATCCATCAGTTGCCACAGTGACCGACGCGTACGCCACATTTACCCCTTTTAGGGAGGGGGGTTGCGGACTGGTTGTGGACGTTGGTCTTGGACTCCTGGTTGGAATCTGCCTCCGGTGTCCACACGTAAGGTCTGAATCATGGTCGATGAGATTGAAGTCGAAGGAATGTGAATAACACGTCACGATATAGGTCAAACTGTCGACTTATGTTGTGGGCTGGTCGGGTTTCTCCCGGGTTGCACCTGTACTCGACCACGCCACCAACATAACCCGACACAGTCCCAACACTCGTTCGACCAAGTCGAGACGGTAGGCTCATTCCAAGCCCCTCGACGTGAACGTAGTCGAGACGGGTCGTTTGCGCTATACCCAAATGCAGTGAGTTCTATGATCAACCAACGGATCGCAGTTGGATCACAGCGCTAACAATCAGTTTGACCATTCGAGTGACCATTACGCTCTCACTTTTGCCTACGCCTGTTCTGTGCATATTCCCTTGCTGCACTCAAGCTTCCCCGCGTTGTCATGAAGTCATCTTGCCAGAATTACCATCGGCGACCTGAATTGCGTTAAACAAGTATATGTAGAGTACAGCCAACTTACAGCCCCTGGTTGATGTATTTCGCTGCCAAGATCAGCTGCAGCGTGGTCTGACGAACTCTGACCTTGTCGGGCATCAAGGTATAGGTTATCAACCTATCAAGCTATATATCAAGGTCGGTCGGGAACGTTTGGTACTCATTTGGCTGGCATCCCCTGCCCCAGTGACCGAAGCCAAGCATGCGACGTGCAAGGGGCTGGCCGCTGGCCTGATTTGACCGCCTCGACCTTCGACCTGAGCTGATAGGAACCTGTTAAGGCAGTACTGAGTGTCATCAGAGTGACCAGTCGATTGTTCTAGTTCGATTGGCGCCCCGCAGGGGCGAGTGACAGCGGGTGACAGGCAAGTGACACGCTGCTCACAGCATATCGGGGAGCGACCGGAGGATCGAAAATGAGTTTCCGAACCCTATTACGGGGTTTTCAACCCCGCTGGGGAGATGTAGCATATATACCGTGACCCGGGCCTCGAAAGGACGAGGGGAGAACTACTGTAGATTTTTGTGATACTACTGACCCTTCACTCCACGAGTTCCCTATGAATAAAATTGAGGGTCTGGAGTGCCTTGCTGTGCATACACCCAATTTTAATGCAACGATATTGAGAGGACACCTCCTTCATTTTTGGAGACTTGTGCTGTGTCGGGGACGAGTCGGGATTACTGAATTGATTGCACGCCGCTCCCCCCGTCCGAGAAGTTTGGTGTGAACTGTAGCACGAGCGACCTTCAGTCAAAGACTCTATTTTTATTCTCAAGGTAAAGGATCAGCATTCATAGTTCTGTGCATTCCACTGGGCAGCCGGTCTGACTTTGTGTTGATCTTGAGACCTCCCCTCCCTTATCCACCGAGTGCAAGAACTGGTTCAAAAACTACTCGACTACAGTCCATAAATGGTCATGGTATGGGTTGAAAGGTGCTCGACACTGTCAACAGGCAGGAAGACTGACTCTGAATGAGTGCAGATACGAGCCGAAGACGGGAGGTGAATATCAAACTCCAGCCGAGACAATGCCGGACGAATATTTTGACGTTCTCACCGACGTTCCGGGCTCGGCGAGCGACTGATTTGCCAGAAACTGTCAACCAGTGACGAGACCCAGCCTTTTTGGGTAGGCGATGTCACTGGGGCGCCAATCGAACTAGAACAATCGACTCTATACTCAGTGTCATCAGCATCAAAGAGTCATCAAAGCAGCCACCAGGCAGAGTGTTTGCTGCCAAGCCTCACTCTAATCGGAGTCTCGGAGTCGAATTCCAATTCTCCGAAATTCAAATTGGGATGACAACGTTCAAATCACGTGCGTCTGACTAGCGCCGACACTTGAAAGTTGAAAGGTTGAGAAGTAGTATCACCAATGATCGATGATCCACCATAACCATCTGTCCTTTCCTGTGAACTCTTCAACAATTCGTTACTTCGTGAAGACGCCTTGAAAGCTCCTTTGTGTAGCCAAGAGCACAGTACCATGGTCAATGGCCGCCGCGACTCGGAAGATGTACCAGTTAAGTAAACGTAACGGGACCCGATATGTGAGCCTGGAAAGAGAAGAGCGGGAAAGCTTCATTTGCTCACTTCCCTGAGGTCCAGAAAAGTGCGTTTGATGATTTTCTTTCCGACTTTCTGATTCCATGAATCCATGATGATGCACGGTGTTCAATCATTGAACTTTGTGCAACGCCACTGACAGTCTTCTCTTTGCAGTTCACTGGAGTGTCGATTGGAGATTGTTCATGAAATCGTCAGCATCGAGCGTCTCAATAACATGCACGTTTTCAACTTGTAGGCTTTGGGATCTTGGGAACCAAGGCCCGCCTACGGACAGCCCCCGAGTGCGAAGCGTACTGGTGAATGCTCTGGTACGTAAATTACATGCTTGTCTTTGCACAAGGGATAATATTTCAGAGCCTAGTACTTCACTCGTCTGTATATAACACGCGGGCCCCGCTCTCAATGGGAGTTTTCATGCTTAGTGGCCTTGTTCTCCACGATCAGCTGTTGGTGTATGTCCACGGGCCCCGTAGTACGACACTATCACCCTCCGCAATGCTCGTACACGGATTCTCGATCATGTGGTCCCGCGCAAAACGACTTTTATGGGCAGGATATACGATATGGGAGGATTGTGAGAAGACACATGTGATCGGCGTGCTTCTGGGCTTTCCACCTAATCTTCTCTGGGAATCTACTTCACATTACACCAGGACTGTTCTCTCGAGCTGGCCCTGGGCGTTAAGGATAGTTTAAGAGGCTGCTGCCAAAAAATCATCGCACACTGTCCGGTCTTCCACCCATCCTCCGGTGAATTTACTTCTTGAACCCAGCGCTGTCGCGACAATGTCCAACCCAAAACTCACTGTGGCTATCATGTCCGTATGCCTCCTTGTTTTCCGTACTACCGACTGACCTTGTTCACCAGAGGCGGAGGTATTGGCGGCCTATCGTTTGCCGTTGCCCTTCTCAAAGCCCGGAATGACGTTGTCATCGACATCTATGAGGCGGGCGAGACTTTCAGTGAGCTCGGTGCCGGATTGAACTTGTGGCCCCGTGTCTTGGAAGTTCTCCATTCTTTCGGTCTGGAGGATGAACTGTACAAATATGCTGGCCCCCCTGGGCTCTGTATGTTCTTCAATCAGGTTTATGTTAACAGAAACCTAACAATAGGCTCACAGACAAGAAGATGAAGTTTATGAAGGCGGATCAGCCTGAAGGAATATATTGGGGAGAGGCTCCCGGTATGTCGTCCTACCTCGTCCATACCGCTCGCACCTCTGATACCAGGTTCTTCTTCACAGCGAACATGCACGGTATTCACCGTGCAGATTTTCTCAAAGTTTTCGTCAATCATACAACAACTGGGTGCACGTCCCACTTCTCAAAGAAGCTCTTGTCCTACGAAGATGCAGCCGGCCGCCCCGTTACTCTGAAGTTCGCCGACGGCACCACAGCTACATGCGATTTGCTTGTCGGCGCTGACGGCGTGAAATCAGCTGTACGCTCCAACATGTACTCCCAGATTGCTGACGAGATGGAGAAGGCGGGTCGTCCGAGCGACGTGGTGCAGAGTATGAAGAACTGTATGAAGCCGATATGGGCCGGTTCCATCATTTATCGACAGCTGATTCCCAGAGAAGTACTTGAGAAAGCGTTCCCCGATCACGTGGCTCTTGACAATCCCACATTCGTGAGTGGTACCGTTTTTCTAAGATTGTGGTGGCTCACGTTCTATTTTCGAATCAATCAGTTCCAAGGGAAGAGCAAGGTACGATTGAGCTACGCTTCCAATCAGACCGTCACTCCTCATGCGCCAGATACAGTTCTTGATCACTTATCCTATCTCGAAAGGGCGATGGGTCAACTGCGCTGCAATCGTTGCAAGACACGATCAGTACGGGAGTACTTACGAAGGGTCGTGGGCTGTTCGTGTCACTAACGACGTCTTGGCCGAGGAATATGCCAATTGGGATCCAGCTGCCACAACTCTCATTCATGTATGTCGGATTTTTAAACTGACACAAAGATGACGAAACTGACACCTATGAAGCTTATGGATAGTCCAATACGATGGGTGATGAATACTGTCGAATACCTCCCCACTTATGCGTCAGGCCGAGTAGCCATTCTCGGCGATGCAGTACGTCCACAAGAAACCTTCAACCAAACTAATCTTGACTTCCGTGCATTATAGGCTCACGCCATGACCACATATCAAGCCGCAGGTGCAATGCAAGCTGTGGAGGTAACTGTCACCCGCACGTTCCGCAGTCGCAAATCACTGACAGAGGGAGCCAGGACGGCTTCGTTCTCGCGGCTCTGCTAGCGGAAGATGGGACCAATAGGGACACCGTGTCTCTGGCCCTGAAGACGTATGATGAAGTTCGCAGGCCTATCGGGCAGCATTTTATGCGGCTTTCTCTCTGGACTGGCCAAACATTGCTTTGCGAGAAGATGGATGGCGTCACCGCAGAGATGAGCGCTGCCGGCCTTATCCCAAGGGAGCAGATCCTGAAGCAAGCGGACCAACTCGATGACCTTTATAAATGGTCATGGGAAACGTCTGCTCTCCCAGATAGAGACAGGGCTCTGGAGATGTATAGGTCAAGACTGCAAGGTCTCTATGACTCTGGCGCCACAGCGGCTCGAATGTAGTTAGTCTCGCAGACGCTGATACCTCGGAACCCATTATCTTGTGCGTCACTTGTAATCGTTCGTTCGTTCTTTGGACACTCTCATGCTAGCGCCACATATCCTATCAATTGCTACAGTCTCGAGTTCTATAGTCATTCTATCACACATTCTTCGGGATACAGCTCTCCCCTCTTCGGAACACCGGCCGTGGTATGACGGGGGCCTCGGCCTTCGGCCATCTGAAGGAACGCAAGATTGGTATGTTCTGACGCGGGCCATTGTGCTTGGTTATCCCATGCTTCGCTCATGTGGCTCATCCCCAACCGTTCTACCCCCGATTGCTGTCTACGTCGGACACATGGGCTCCATAAGGAGTTTCGGTTCGACTGCTTGGCCTCATTTCTCACTCTCAGACAGCCCGGACGACTTTACTATCTTCGGATTCAGGATAGAACATGACCGAGTCCCGGCTCAGAATTGCTGTAATGTGAGTGCTCAGGTTCTCTGATTCTGCACAGGGTTTTGTTTCTGATTTGTCTAACCATCCTCAGAGGCGGAGGAATTGCAGGGTTGACTTTTGCCTATGCTCTCTCGCAGCGGAGGAAAGATGTTGAGATCAATGTATACGAAGCAAACGCCAATACGAACGAGTTTGGAGCCGGGTTAAATCTGATGCCTCGCGTTGTGGAGGTTTTGCAAAAGATGGGTTTAGAGGAGGACTTGAAGCATTACGCGGGAGAGCCAACAGCAGGTGCGCTCCTCAGGCTTTGAATGACAGTCATGTGACAATGGATGTTGATTTGCTCATCAACATTATAGACACTCGTTTTCAGTATTTCAAAGGAGACCAGCCGAATGCGTTATGGTATGGCCGAAGCACAAGTAAGTTGAACCCTCTCCTATGATGAGGTTGATTAATGTGCACTTGTGCTTCCTGCAGTTGGCCCAAAAGCAATCCATCGCGCTGAATTCCTGCGTCTCTTAGTGAAGAATACGACGTCCGTGTGTACGACTCACTTCTCGAAGAAACTGGTCTCGTACGACGACCCTGCAGATGGGATGATATGCCTTCACTTCAAGGACGGCTCCACAGCGACCTGTGACGTCCTCATCGGCGGAGATGGCGTCAAGTCTGCAGTTCGGGCTCAAATGTATCGTCACATGGCTGAGGTTGCTTCCAGAAACAATCGACCAGTCGAGGAAGTTGAGAAACTCCTCAACTACGTGGACCCAAAGTGGTGTGGGGAGGTAATCTACAGGGGCATAATTCCAGCAGACGTTCTCCAGACTAACGTGGCGGAGCACCCGTCCCTCAAGTCCCCCACATATGTGCGTGGAGTGATTTGTCCTTCTATATATCAATGGTATCTGATCATTTGTGCCGACAGTTCGTAGGCAAAAGCAAGGTCAGCCATGGCTTTCCGAAACATATTCTCAGTTGTTGAAGTGATGGTTCGTTCCAGTTCATCATTACCTACCCCATCGTGCAAGGCACAACGCGCCTCATCAATGTTGGAGCTGTCGTCGCCCAGCACGAATACAACGGCACGACATATGACGGGCCATGGTCGGCCGTCGTCGACCAGAAAGAGCTTCTGGAGCAATTTGAAGGGTGGGACAAGCAGGCCCAGGCTTTACTGAATGTATGCCCTCTCACTACTCCATGTGCCCATTGTGCGAGCTCAGAACCATGGTGTTGGCCCAGCTTATGAAGACACCATCGCGTTGGGTCGTCAACTCCGTGGATAATTTACCTTCTTTTGTGGGAAGTCGTGTTGTTATCATCGGTGATGCTGTAGGTCCCGAACCTCGCAAGGGTCTGTGAGTTACGATCTTATGTAGAGACGCAGGCGCATTCCATGACTCCACATCAAGCATCCGGCGCTGGTCAAGCTGTTGAGGTTCGTCCCTGAGTATCTTGTACTAAGTTACGTGATTGATTTTCTCTAAAACTAGGACGCGTTTCTTCTTGCCTCACTCCTTGGACAGTCGTCGGCGACGGTCAATGCTATCCCAAGGGTTCTTCAGGTATACGACAAAGTCCGCCGTCCTGTAGCGCAGGAGGTACACAGACGATCATACGAGACGGGAAGGATGTTGATGCTTGAGACACTCACCAGCGAAATGGACTCATCGGGCATGATTCCATTGGAGCGGCTGACTCGTCACCATGAAGAGGTGCAAGCAATGTACCAATGGAACTTCACAAGTGCTCTGGATGATCTCACGAAGGCCGAGAACGAGCTTCACACACAGGCCCAGCTTCTTGTACAGTAAAATACTCAATTATGTGAAGATAGCCGGGATGCACTTGTACCTCGACAGAAAGCGAGTGAGGCAGAAGTGTCTTAGTCGTCTCATCTCAGGCGTTTTGAATATGAATCCCCGCCTCACTTGACAATGAATGCTTTTTCGAAGGAATGTTTTATCGTTGTATCGTTGTGAGAATGAAAGTATCGAATAGGTGTCCTATGAAATGGCATTTAAATACAAGAGATGAAAAGAATGGGTGCGGTGGATCCTAAGAACTCGTCTCAGTCAAAGTAACCGTACTTCTTCTAATATCCCAAAAGCCAGACTTCGAGAGTTTCAGGAGGGTAGGCTCGGAACTATCCCCACGCACGACCCTCCAAAACGATATGTCCAAGTGCTCTCCATCGATGGCCACATGTTCAAGATCCTGATGGTTAAGGGCCAAACGGAATGCGTAGTCTCTCGTGTCAAAGGCTTGAAGGTAATCAAGCATCAACTCGGACATGGGATCCGCTTGCGCGGTTCTACCAGTGTCTAGTCGATAATCAAATTTGAGGTACAAATAAACGAGCGGGGTCCCCTGAAGGAATCGGACAAGTTCTTCCTGTTGAATGGGGTCATCAGTGACAACCACAAGAACGGAGGGTTGTCCGCGTACCATAAATGTCGACAGGTCTAATTGACACCTCGTGAAATCGAGAGTAATATGGAGGTGCGTGATGTCGACTAGCAAGGGGTACATATCGCCGAGCCGAGCCATGTCCGTTTTCCAATTCTCCAAACGGAGCATCATTCGTAGGGATGTAGGCCGAATTTCGTTTAAAGCCTCCCCGAAAAGACGTAGCTCGGCTGGCCGGAGGTTAATACCTTGCCAAAGACGTACATGGCAACCTCGGAGTCGCAACGCATGGCACGGAAAGACATCAGCACTGAGAGTGCCCAATGCCTTCCAGGAGTAATCCACGTCGTCATTGTCGTCCCTGTCACGAGACGCGTGTCGTTCTTCCGCAAAATCCTCGTCAAATTTGACGTCCAGCTCGGGGTCCCACTTGAAATTCTTCACGTTCGGAAAACATGTCATCACAGACCGTACGTGGATCGGTTCGCGGGAATGAATATTCAGGGTGTGCACGTTCTGGTACCGAGTGCGACAGAATGCCATATCATCCGTACGGGAAAGCTCGAGAGACGTCAAATGGACTTTTCGATAGGTCAAAAAGTCCAGATCTTTCAAGTCCGAGTCATACGTCTCGAAGTCAAGGTTCACCGACGTGAGAGGGGAGCGTAATTTCTGCAATCCGGCTATGGTCTTGTCCCCAACGCAGTGTAAAGCGATTGAGTTGAGCTTGGTCAACGAGGAAACTGCCCGACCTAGGCGTGAAGTGAGTGAGAAGAGAGACTCGGCGTCGTCCATCTCCAGGGACGAGAGATTTGGAGCTTGGCGCAGGATTCTCTCCATATTTAGGGCAAGGTTTGTACGGCTAGCAGAATGGTTACGCCTCGACCATGTGCTATACATCATGGTCATAACAGTGAGGGACTTCAGGCATGGAGGCCAAGAAGTGTCTCGAAGAATGAAGTCGGTGAACTTTACGGCTCTGGGGAGAGTAGCCGAACCGATGCATATATCAGACTTGCGAAGTTTGGGCATCCCGACTTTGTAAAGCGTGCGGCACGTCCCCATGAGAGAAAGAAGACGACGAGCAGGCTTTGAGTTCTCCTCCAAACAGATAATCTCGTCCGATATCGCGGACAAAATTTCAAAGAGGATGTCCCAGTTCAGATCCGGTGGCATAACTGTGCTGAGTATTGGCTGTCAGCATAGAAGGCGAGATACTTGGCATAATACTCACCGACGTCACGAATGTACCTGCGTACCCTGGCGAGGTGATTCTCTGGGTAACATGCCACGCAATGGCGAGTTGACACGACGACGACGGTGGGATTATTTGGCAGTCGTCAATACCAGTCACGTCTGAGTCAGACAAGTGACGGTCGAAACTTGAACTGGAGGTGGCGCCTATCAACACTATCTTGGCACGTGATGCGTTTCGGCAGAAGCCGGAGTTCCTTGGCGCCGGTTTGCACCGTCACGGTGTGATAGGAATCATCGGATGGTTTTTGTCTTTGGCTTCGCCGTGTGTCATTGAAAATCATGGACGATGTCCTGCAAGACACGATTAATCTCTTTGGAGACGCGCCATCCGACGACGGTAAAATTCGTTATGGTCCGTTGGTTCTGACGACGGCGCCGAAGGTGCGTCAAGGGTGTTCGATGCCGTTCCCCTGGTGCAAACCAAGGGTGATCAGCTGTTCACGATCTTATAGGAAGGGAAGGTAGCGTACAGTATCTTTCTTGCGTAAAGTTGTTTCACGCTGATTTGTATGGCAGGCAAATACATTGCTGGCAGATCATCTATTTTCGCCGTCTCTGCTTCTTGCTGAGCAAATTGAGCGAGGACTCATACCGATAGCAGGAAAAACTGGTACTTCTTCTTCTTCCTCATATACGGAGGGTAAACACTGACATTACTGTGGCGTAGTACTGGAACTTGGGTCGGGATGTGCTTTGCCATCGCTACTCTGTGCCATTTCACCCCAACCAGCTTCCACCGTCGTAATAACAGATTATCCGGACCACACGATCATGGATAATCTAAAAGAGAACGTATCCCGAAACGAGAGTCACTTCAATCCCGAATGCACCGTTCATGTCGTCGGGTACGAATGGGGCCAAGACGTTCAACCACTCCTGTACGTCCACATTTTCCCCTCCCCGTTTCCCCTTCCGCAAGAATTCTCAAATATGGCATCAGGTCACTCTCCCATCCAGGATTCGACGTCGTCATCCTCTCAGACCTCCTACACTTCGACCAATCCCACCCCGTCCTCCTGTCCTCCCTGACCCGCACCCTCCGCAAATCCCCCTCCGCGCGCACATACGTCGCCGCCGGAAAATACACCCTCGCGCACCACTGCGACCACTTCCTCCGAGAAGGCGAGAAAGCGAGGCTGGCGTGGGAGGAGGGTATCGATGACCCAGAGTGGAGGGGGAGTTTGGAGGTGTCTGGAGGCGGGCTGGATCGCGAGCAGTTGGGGGTGAGGAAGGGGATGTGTAGGTGGTGGGTTGGAAGATGGAAGGAATTTGATCACTGATGATTTGTTTTCAGTTGTCGATTGTGTTCGTTGCAGTATGATAACATACCTTGAACCAGGCCCAGACGTCATTTACACGTGGTTGAATGTCACCGTGTCGTCCATGTGCTGATTGGTTGAATCCTTGACGAATGCGATGGCGCCAGGTGCAGCGATCATCATGGTGTTCGCTCATCGTGCTTTCCGCGAGCGATTTATCGTCAATGCCATGCTGCAATGATCCAAATGGCCTACAGGAACGCAACCTTTCAGCCCACAATTTATCGCATCAACGTGCTCACCACCCGGCCACTGGTAACCGAAAACCACCACAAACCACCGTCTGTTGGGTCGTACGGTCTAGACACTTTCCCCCATGTGCCCTCCCTACACTTATGACGCACCACGGAAGAAAAAAAAGGGCGTCCAACAGCACCAATATGAATCGCATCGCATCACACAATCATCGTACCACTCGGACTCAGGCTCGGGTTCTATTACCACCACCCTGAAGGCTTCACCACGCCCCTTTGATATCCCCCATTGCCCTTCATCGTGACGCAAGGGCTCAGGCTCAGGCTTCGCGCGGATCATGTTCCGAGCCTCGAGTCTATAGCTACAGCTACCAGGACCTAGGCTGGTCCTGCCAGTGCTTGGAAAAATGAATGTCGGATCCGACGTAGTGGAGGCTTTGGAAGATTTTTTCACTTGAGGTGAGGAGTTGGAATGAAAAACCGGCCCCTTGCGTTGATCGTGATCATGAACATTTATCGCCGTGCGTTCGAAACGTGAATGGTCTGTAGTGTCACCGACCTGATTCACAAATCCGTGCGCCCAGAACCCGCGTGGACCCACCGACTGCTCTCTCCGTGCGTATGTACATACCCATCATGATCGCACTCCCCCCATTTTTCCGGTCCGGTACCGAGTTTACTAGGGCATGCTGCGAAGGGTGGCATAGTACCCCAAGATAAGTAAACCCAATAAACAAAATTGACGTTCCGAGTTTGCAGTCATCCCCCGGTTCAACAACGTTTTTTCGGGATCAGCGAACCCCCACCATCACTTGTCATATGAGGAAAACCTCGTCTGAGTATCCGCAGAAGCCTGTGTGCGGGTCATGCAACTGGATGGATCTCCTGTGTACACGTTCGAGCCGTTTGGGGGTTCGGGTACTATCTATTGATTTTTTTGTGCTGGTCCGATGACTCGTGGCAACTGAGAGGGTGGAGGGTTCTTGATCACCGGAGGGGGGGGGGGGGGGGGTTATTTTTGGGCCTGTTCGATGTGGATAGTTATGTAGGTACTGCACGGTCGGGTTTGGAGTCAGAGATAACTTGACTGGCATGTCATTATCGTCCAATGCGTCTAGTATAGAGTGCATATCATGATCTATCTCCCACATATCCATGTCCACGCCGGGGGTGCAACTTGAACCGCGAAAGAAGAAAGTCCCCCCGCCGTCCATTCACCGTCAAGTGGTGTCCTGTCCTAGGAAGACACCACATAATCAATCCACCGTCTCCCAGCACCCTGCCCCCATCTCTGAAATACATAAAGGCGTGGGTAAAGGGTCAGGAGACTCGAGGTTGGAATGATCAACACTCTCCACAGGTATGAAACTTTACAAGATTGCACGGACGTCCCTCAGGCTGCAGGTGGTCGCTGGCACGGCGTCGTTCTAGCCCACAGACGATTATCAGTGTCGAGGACTCCCTGCCGGCTTTGTTGTGTTTTTTTTTCAGAAAGGCTGCAAGCGTCATATGTCCGCTGATAAGCCGCTCTACCGTGTGTGTTTACCCAATGGGCTCGGCGTGGACAGATCGATCATCGCGCTGACGTCGTATACGGTCTTGTGAACTGCGAAGTGCATGAGCACTGGCAGATGGTGTGAGGCGGGAAGAAAGAATTTGGTATGTATAATTCTTGCGAAACCGCACGGTGGGCCGTTCTAAAAACCTTGCGTCGCCTGAAATTGAGCGGCTCGGTGAGGTTCGACTGGCCGTACTTACTTACTCGCACTGTCTCCCGGGTACGTGTTCCGAACCACCAAGAACGCTTGGAGGCGCCGTCCTTTTCGTTCGTCTTCCCAACCACAAGTCACGGCGCACGAAATTGATGATGGTGGAGGTGGTAGCTTGATTGTCACTTGGCGTCGCAGTCGTGCTGAGAAGAGCGAAGAGCACACCTAGCGCGGGTTCCATTCGCTCCGCTATGCCGTCTGCGAGGTTTTTGGAACGGATGCGTGCTCCCGAACTCCGCTTCACGACGGAGCTCTGAACTGACCGCTTCGAGGGTAGCCTGTGATTGCGATTGCGTGTGCGCCTGAGGAGGAGAAGAGAGGAGAGGGGGGGAATGATGGACATGAGTTAAGTATGTAATAAGGCATACGGGAGGAGAGGAACAGATCGCTCAACCTGCATTCAATTGATGGTATATATGAACGAACTTAACTGGCTTCAAGTTGTTTGAATGCACACTCACTAATAGGAACAGGTCACGGCGACCCCTTTCCGACGCCAAATAAAAAAACGCCAGGATGGCCACTAGAAGATCCAGCGCAATCTGGGTTCTGGACAGGTCAGTCACCTCCCTACCACCGTTCAGACTGAAATCGCTGATGGGATCGTCCGCGGATTTCCTACTCGCCCCCGACACGTGCCTCTCAGGCTCAGCTGCGGACCCAAGCCCAGTCCGTAAAGGCCCTCTTTATCGTTCGTTGGCCCGGGGACTAGCTACTAGTAGGTTTGGGGATGATTGGGTTCTGCCACATGGTGAGAGCGATGGAGCGGGTAGTACGTACGACAATATTAGGTCCTGTTGTGTTCTTTTGTGGGTGCTCTCTCCGTGTGTGGGTGTGTGTAGCACCGTCGAAGCTGGTCTGAGAACGCGGGTGCTTTGTCTGGTCGGCACGTGTGGCTGGCTGCGAACGCGAAAAGAAAATAAGGATGAGTTTTTGGAACGGCGCGTGCATTTTTTTAAATTTTAAATTCGACACCTACCCGGCAGATTACAACAGAAAAGAAATTCCAAAGGGTCGCCCACCGCGAGAACGTTCTTTCGTCGTCTGCTTCGACAGAAACCAACGTATGGAACCGTTCTCTTGAAGTAAGTGATTAGTAGTATCAGATGATCTTCAAGCTGGAAAGATATCACCGAGTTGACCGACAGTTTTTAGGTCACCGGTGCACCACCCCCCACCAAGTTCAATAATTCTCGACTTCCTGGTTCTCGACTTCTTGTTCTCCGCGTTCTGTTTCGTGCTACATGGGGAAATGCGACTGGGAAGAGAGCGGGTTGTGCAGCATCTGTCGAAGACGAGTGAGTACTTGGATTGACCGATCCGATGGCGCAGAAGAGGGGAGAGGAAGGGCGTTGCGTGACGTTTTTTCGACGAGAACGAGAGTGAGGTCGTCGGTCAGTGAAGCGAGAGAGCTTCAGATCTGGTGTGCTGGCTTGAGATTTTTTCCCTTCGAGGCCGGACGTAGTGATGAGAACGTCATCGTCCGAGTGATGTTATACGTCCGCCGCCGTGCAAGTCTGCTTGGACACTGGGGGCGGACTCGCACACCGACCGTTCTTGCCACTTCCTGACGACGGGGTTGACAGGAAAGTGCCGCCGAGATTATCCCGAGTTCTTGGATCTATTTACCAACAAGTAGCCGTTGTCTTCAGAACCAGTACGAATTCTCAACGTCCTTGCACTCACCCCTACCATCACTTTGTCATTTTTGTCGTTGTTGGCGTTGTTGCTGTTGTTTCACTTCCTTCCTCTACAAGAACTCCCGCTCCCGACGCCGCCGCCGCTCGCACACCCACAGTGACCAGCCCCAAAGTTCTCAGCCAAACCTCGTCCCGGATCCGAACAGGTGTGGAGCGGAAGGAGATGAGATGGGTGTGTGGGGGTCGTCGGGACTCGGTCATCAAAAGATTAGAAACGGAGGCCCGGGATGGGGGCACACGTGTCGCGGTTCCCGACCTTCTCGGGAAGGCGGGAGCGGTCACGGTTTCTGTGGAAGGGTGTGTGTGTGGCGGGGGAGTGGTGATGTTCTGGCCGGGATGCCGGGGTCACGGTACGGGGGGGTTGGAGTTTCTCTCATTCGGCGGTGTACTTGGTAGGTGTTTACTGTTGAAGGAACGGAGGATAATCATTGGACACGCTTTCGACGGCAACATACCATCTGAATCTCGAAACCCAGAAGATCTTCCATCCATTACTTACTTACTTACTGACCGCTTAGTATCCTGCGTTCATGAACATGAAGCGTTTGTGCGATCCCTTCCACGATGTGCACATCCCATCCTGCGTCAGATCGGTACCTGGCTCTCATCCGGAATGAGATCTTGCTGGGTTGACAGCGTGTGGGGGGGCAGAACGTAGAGGTGAGATGTTGGGAAATGACGCTTGATTTGGGAAGGTAAGAACCGGAACCGGGGTGCTTGGGGTTGTAAACTCTAATCATCGCCCCTCCTTACCTCGTATCTTCGTTCTAGCGAGGTGCGTTATGTTATAAGTTGAAACAAATGAAAGTCCGTGCGAGCTAAGAGGATGATCGAGTAGAGCTGCCGCGGAGCGAGCCAGTGAAGGGGGGAGTACTCTTGGCAGAGGACACACACCGGTGTGCGTTGAGACAAGCAGATCACGCCGTCTTGAGCTCTCTTCCACTGAATCTGAATCTCACCCACGTGCCAGCACAGACGTCAATCCACGTCAAACCTCCACCCACCCCACTTATCTTATCTCCCTTCTCTCTCTCTCTGTATGATCTCTCTCCTTTCGTGGGGAAGTGACGCGTCGAAAGCGGACGGATTCCTGGGTCGATCGTCCGTCGTACCTGGTCTTGAGGGGGGTGCTTCTCCTCCAATCTGAATCGGTGTTCGGCTAATTTAGACCATTCGGAAATCTTGCACACACATCGTCGGCTATCTAGTGTTAACGCCACGTCAAGTTGTCACTGTCTTGTGTCTGTTCCTTGCGCTGCTTTGTTGCCAAGAGGCAAAAAATTCGCGGGAGACGGCACGGTACCGTTAGTCACCGCGTCGTTTGCGATGGGTCAATGTATCGAATGGTGATGTTTTTCTCTCTCATTGGCGACGACGACAAGGACAAAGAAGTGAGCTCTCGAATGTTCCTCGTCCGAATATTCTCGTTTGCTAGTTCGTCCCGATGACAGTCGGAGAATTCGGGTCCAGTTTTTTTTTATCGAAACTTTCCAGTGCGTCCTTCTAAGGTTGGTTTTCGCGGGTGCGAGTGGACGGGTGCAGTGAAGGACGGGGTTGGTGCGTTTCTGGGACGCATAGTGAGCGTGGTTTCTGTGTATTTGATTTTTTGTGTACGAGTTAGAGCAGACTAAAGCTTAACGGAAAAGGAAAAGGAAAGCTGAACTCGCCGAGCGCGCGTTGAACCCATTCTTCATTCGATGACAACATTGGTATCCATACATTTTGCCATTAATATTGTTACTCCTACGATCATGAAGAGAGAGGGAGCTCCTGAGGAGATGGAAAGAAGGAACGGCTCGTATTGAAAGAAGGATGGAGATCTGAGTACGTAAGGAACACCGAGACTTACATGTAACCGGTGAACAGGAAGCATCTGGCAAACAGAAAAGAAGGGTTGAGATCAGGCAGATGAACCTTGTTGTTTTTGGTCGAGTTTCAGAGTGTCGGGCACGAGGGGTAAGTTCGTCAGGAATGGTTCATCGAGAATGTATGAGGGGCAATCATGATTGTTGTATCAGTTCATCGAGGAGGGGGCAAGACTGATGCGAGCGCCGAGCGAGATTTTAGGTTGTTTCGCGGAGATTGAAATTGGCGAACCTCGATGACGCAACCGACGGCGGGCGGCTAACATATGGGTTGTGCTGTTTTCGCCTCGACCGGTGCAAAAATGTGGCAGGTACGAGAAAGAGAACGGACGAGGTGGTAGGCCACGCGTCTCCTCGTGTGTCGATGTGCAACTGATAATGGCGAGCAGAGCTGCCTGGTGTTGTTTGGCTGCGCCAAACTTTGCGGATCCGTCGAGGAATTCGTCCGGATAAGGCAACTGGGGCAGCCGGCGTCGAAATGGTGGATGGGCTGAAATGTCGCGTCAGGAGCGGTGTTTCGAGGGGGATTGGGCTGTTGGCTGGTCTGCATACTGCAGCAGATCATTGCAGGAATGCACTGTCGCAACAGTCGCCGGAGGAGAGGGGAAGGCCCGCCGAGAAGCAGAGAGGATCAACCCTTGCGATATAACTCACCCCATTTCAGAGCAGCATCTAGCTCTCCGCCCCCCCTTCTCCCCCGTGCACACCCTCCGACTTCCCCCGAATCCCTGGGACCACTAATAGCCTTTGGCACGCGCTCCCCATGCCGCACGCCTTCCCACAGCAGCAATCCGCCTCCTTCATCCACCCGCCAACGACGCCCTCCTCCTCCCACCCATCCTCCCCCGCTCCCCCCGCTTATTCACTCCGAATGCCGTCCACCGCCCCCTCCGCCCCGTACCACGATCACTACCATCTCACCGACACCGCCAGCCACTCCTTCCGCTGGCCCGTCTACACAGATCTCACCGATGTTGCCAGGGAGAGTGGCAATCTCGCTGCTGCTTCCGAGGCGCCTAACTCTGATGAGTTTCTGTGGGACGATCCCCAGCCGAGCCAGTCACCCGACCACTGGTATTCTACTTCAACCCACTTTTTCCATCCATCCGCCCACATCCTCCCCTCCTCGTCCCCGTCCTCCTCCTCCTCCTCCCTCCTCCGCTCGTCCGACAGCAGCCTCGCCTCCGCCATCTCCCTCGTCCCTTACCCCGATTTCGCCGAATCAGGAATGTACAGGGCCAAATTCGGCCAAGACACCACCCACCCGCTCCGTATGGGCACCCACAACCACCAGCTTGATCGAGATCAAGATCGACGACGAGCTAACGTTAATTCCATGGCCAGCCCTCGCTTGCCCTACCCCGCGTCTCCCACATCCACCCTCAGCTCCCTCTCCGCCTCCTCGTCCCCTCTCGTCCGCCCCTCCTCCGCCCCCACCACGGCGAGCAATGTCAAGCAGGAGGAAGAGCAGATCGACGGCTTCGTCTTCGAGATGCCCGCAGGTTCCCCGTCTTCCGCGTCCTCGCGCCGCTGCGACACCGGCAAGTTCTCCGCTTCCCCTTCCCTTGCGTTCAACGTCCCCCAGCCGATTCACACCCTCACCACGACAGTTCCCCTCCGTGCGACGCAGGCGTCCAAGGAAATGAAGAAGATGATGGGTGCCTTTCGCCTGAACCCCTTCGCCGTTCATAACGGCGTCAAAGTCTGTCTCAGCGGTGACGGTGGCGTGAAGGGAGAAGGCAAGGGAAAGGAAGACGGCCCGTGCCTGACCTGGCTCGGCGAGGAGGTCGGGCCTTTGCTGGAGGAGCCGGTCTATATTGACTGGCAGATCGAGGGCTGGCCGACGGAGGAGGATGAGGAGGAGGAGGCTGTGGAGGTGCCGACAAGGACGAGCTCGAGGAGAGCGGCTCATGTCGCACGACCAAAGAGCCCACCGAGACCGCTCAGGCGGTCCGCACGTCATCGTCCTCCGGTCCCAACTCCCCCATCATTCTCGCCACCGCTCGTGGGTAGTCCCGAGTCCATGTTGTACACCCTTGCCGAGGAACCAGCGGAGGTCGACACCGCGCGGTGGTCGCGTCAGCAACCCTCCCTCCCCGTGTTCTCGACGGAGATCATGTCCCATACT
Source organism: Cristinia sonorae (assembly GCA_021029105.1). Taxonomy (NCBI): domain Eukaryota; kingdom Fungi; phylum Basidiomycota; class Agaricomycetes; order Agaricales; family Stephanosporaceae; genus Cristinia; species Cristinia sonorae. Next base: position 65,861 of record JAEVFJ010000046.1, on the reverse strand, counting down.
TCTGACTTCTCGTCGTTGCCTCTTGCGTACGACACCTCCGTGCCACCCTCGTCTTCGTTTCCATCTCCGGTGCCAGGATTCCAAGACGGCCATGCGGGATATCGCGGTCACGCGCATGTGCAGAGGAGACTTCCATACGGCTCGGATAACATCATCATGACGCCAGCCCAAGGCCTTCAATGGCGCGCGTCGTCGTCCTTCTCTACCAGTACGTGTTTTTTTGTTTGTCTAGATGTGAAAAAACTAATCTATGAGCTGATTTGACGGCACAGAAGACTCGATGGCCCGTCACAAGACCTTCCCGCATCCTTCCTCGTCGCACGCCGCCCTCCCACGCAAACCAGCATCCATGACGTACCCGTCCCCCTCCTCGTCCAACCTTTTCACTGATGTGGATTTCTTCCATGGCGCCGGTGCTGCGCATGCCGTGGACGCGCAGACTCCGGAGGGAGAGTGGCGGGGGTCGCCTGGGTGGGGAGGGGTGAGGTATGGAAGTCATGGGCAGGAATGTGGGGTTGTCAATTGAAAATAGGGCTCTCCCCCTGTCCCCTCCCCTCCGAGTTGGATTCTTTTTTCATGACCGTCATGATGGTTGGTTGCACGTCTGATCTTTGCTGGCATTCTTTTCTTGGGTTTTTACCTCTTTATGACCTGTCGTCGCTAGATTCACTCGTCCGCCTCGCTCTCTCTCTCGCACGCGTATATTCATTCCTCTTGTCATCGTTATCATTCTGTGCTCCTTTTTTTTTCAAGTTTCTGCTCATTTTCTTGGAAGATACCCATGGACACCGTCTCCTGAATCCAATATTTTTGTAGCCATACATATCGCAAATCCTGCACACTGTTGTATATATAGGCAATTTCGTCCGAACTCTCGAATGGTTTCTGCACCTTGCACCAAGCTTTATCAGCCCGACTGAACTCCGCTTTGAACACGTCGCGACATCGCTACATCGACCCTCCCTCCGGGGTGGTAGACCACTCAGTGGTTTTTCTCACCTGTGGCGTCACCCGATAAGGAAAATACATACCGTAAAAGGGAATTCTCAAAAGGGCAATGGGGTGTTGTCGGGTAGTAGGCGCGCAAGGGAACTCATTTCCTGATGACAAACCGTCATCACGTCTCTCTCCCCAACTCAACCCACCACTGATATACCCAGTCAAAATGTGCACTGGGCGCTTCGGGTCTGCTCGCGTCTTTCCTTGAGAATCTGCTGAATACTGGTGAGCTCTGGCTGTCTCGAGATACGGCACAATATCTCCCACACAACACTGACAGTTTGGAAGAGGAAGCGAAAAGGAAGCTAAAAAAAACAAGCCCGTTTCGGACACTCGGTGCAGTTCGTGCACCGAGGACGTCATTCGGGTCTCGTTTTGCAGACTTGAATGTTTTCTTCAAGCTGCAAGCTGCTGCTCGTCGTAGCAGAAGTAACATGACGTCGTCGATACGCCGACAAATGAGTCTTCTCCACAAAAGACCCTTATATAAACCTGTGACAACGCACCCTCCCCTTGACCCCATCTTTCTTTCCTCCCGGGACACCAGAATTTGCCGCGCGAAAGGCGCGAAGGGCGCAAACTCCCGCCATGTCCGCCAACAACCTCCTCCCTCCCGCCCACCCCCCCTTGACCCCACCTCCCCTCAAATTAACTAACTGTTTCCAGAAGATGTCATGTGAGAGCATCCCGTCAGTTTTGAGTGCCCCGCAAGCTAATAATTATACCACAGCATAATCCAACGAGTCGAACGACACCGGCCTCAGACGGCTTCTCTGAGAGGAAACGCGTGCACACACGAGACAACTCGACCAAAATCTTGAAAAAAATCTTCAGTTGGTCGGTTTTCCGGGTCTCCTCTGACAGCTCGGGATCGCCCGTACAAACCCGAAGCGCCCAGTGTACGTTTTGACTGGGACTGATACTTCGGAGCCGGAACACGAATTCGGGTTTGGTTCGGAATGGTCGTGATGGGAGAAGGGGGGAGAGTGTGTGTACTTATGGTGCGTCGTGCGTCGTTGCGTCGTCGTACGTGTTCAAAGTCGCTGATCCGTTCGTTGTGCAGGCCATAGCGCATATCCCCTTGCGGTATCCGGATCCTTAGCCATGGAGGTGTGATTATGCAAGCCTCGGGCTGGTGATTTTTACATAGGGATTTATTTTCTTTCGCACCTTCCCCTCTTCCTCTTCGTCGTCGCGTACCTTGCGCACAAAACACAACCGTGCTTTCGACGTAACTTGAAGGTGTGGCTTTTTCATGGGGACATGTGGACATGTGGGTCTATCCTTCCGTTCTACTCCCGGATCGAGGTCGAAGGAATGGGGAGGCTGTTCGAGGAACCCGCAGTGATGATGAAACCCCCTGCTTTACTTACTTATTGCGTGCGAGGGGATAGCCGGGGAGGGCGTGCGTGCGTCGTGAAGATGGGTCACGGTTTTCTCGTGGTGGGATAAGGGGAAGGAAGGGGTTGAGGATGCTCAGATTTAGGGTGAGTACTTGTGATTATGTCGTCGCTTCGTAGGTTATTCATAGCGTCTGTATTCACTTGTTCTATTTTTAGGATTCGAGCTTCCCCTTCGTACGTGAGTTGCTCGTCGGATCTGCACCGCACCCTTTTTTCTCGGTGTCTCATCGTATCACCTTCCTCGGGAATCAAAAGGTTGAAAGATCGTCGGTGGGATCTTGGCTGGGTGGCTGGGGAGGGAAGTGGATCGTGCTTGTGCTTGTGATTTGTGTGTGTGTTTGTGTGGGTTTTTTTTCTTTCTATGGTCTCGCTCTCGTATTCGTATCGCGTGTGGTTGCGCAGCGGGTTCCTTGGATCATCGGGTCTGTCATTGGGGTGTCGACGGATGGACATCGATTCGGAGGAGGTGGGTGCTGTTGAGGTCGTCGTTGGGATGGATACGGATACGGATGCGATGCCAGTGGTATGATGCGCTCGTGCGTCCAGCTGAGCACTGGGCCTGTGTGGTCGAGGAGAGACGCAAGGAAGAGGATGGGGAGGAAGAGCACATAAAAAAATAGGTGCGGGGACGTCATCCTGGAATGTCTTTTCAGCTCTAACAGGGATGGTGCAGAGCGGCGTTGCACCCTCAGGAACGATAACGATACTTATCCCCGTATGAACAACATCCCTGATTGTCGAACCTGTCTGCGAGCACATTGCACCACCCTTCTCGCGTGCCAAATACCCTCCCCTCCGAGCAACTCCGCCACCAACGTTAGGAGGTGGAGGGGGATCGTTCTATTCTTGGAATTTGGGAAGGACTGTCGAGAACGGGCCCTCCCCGACGAGTATCCTCGTGAAATACGCTAAAGGGGGTTATAAGGACTCACTGTCAGTCCTGTCGTTCATCCGTCAGTCAGCAGCCTGAGGACCTCTTTCCCCATTCCTACATATCCCCGTTCTCTCCCCTCGAGCCATCCTCACCTTGTACAGAGATGCCTATCATCAACGCTCCTGCTCCCAACACTCCTTACTACACACCTGCGCAGTACCCCGCTGCGGGTACGCCTGCTGCACACCAGGTTTTGCAAGAGGACGGCGAGGAGAAACCGGTGCCGAAGCTCTTCCAGTCTCTCAAGATCAGAGGCGTCGAATTCCATAACCGCATTTGGGTGAGTCGTCCGTCACAAAGTTGTACCGTCAATTTTTTGTTCGACGGTTTGTGCCCGGAGATATGGTCGTTTTCGTGCCGCCGAGCCCTCCCCCCACTCGGGTTATTCCACGATGTGTGTGGGGTGGCGAGCTCGGGAGATCTGCGTTGTGCCTTCTAGCCTGTTCTTCGTCGCGATCGATCAGTTGTGTGCGCCCCGGCGGCGTCTGCGAACGGTTCAGGGTTCGCGGGAAGGCCTTCTGAGCGCTGTCTCCTTCGTTTATCGTAGCACGGCTGATTGGTCTTGATCCCCTTGTCACAGGTCTCCCCCATGTGCCAGTACTCCGCTGAGAACGGCATCCCGACTGACTGGCACTTCGCTCACAGTACGTCTCCCTCTTCCATATCTCATATATCATGCGTTGCTGACAGTCAACCGTCTTAGTTGGAAGCATCATCAGCCGCGGTCCAGGCTTCACCATGATGGAAGCTACCGCCGTCGTTCCAGAAGGCCGTATCACGCCCCAAGACCTCGGTCTCTGGTCCGACGACCACATCGCGCCCTTCCACCGCATCACCCAGTTCGCACACTCCCAGAACCAGAAGATCGGCGTCCAACTGGCGCACGCGGGTCGCAAGTCGTCTACCACGGCGCCGTGGCTTCACCCTGGAAAGGCGTCCAGTGTCTTGGAGGGAGGATGGCCGGGAGAGGTGAGAGGTCCGACGGACGAGGCGTTTGTGCCGACGTTTGCGACGCCGAAAGCGTTGGAAGTGCGTGAGATCGAGGGCGTGGTTAAGGCGTATAAGGATGCGGCGGTTAGGGCTATGAAGGCGGGGTTTGACGTTATTGGGTTGCATGGCGGACATGGGTACTTGCTCCATTCGTTCATGAGCCCGGCGGTCAACAACAGGACGGATGAGTATGGAGGGAGCTTTGAGAATAGGATTAGGTTGACGGTGGAGGTTGTCGATGCGATCAGGGCTGTCATCCCTCCGACGATGCCTCTTGTGGTCCGGTGAGTTTCTAGAGTCATCAAGCTTACCATGAGCAAGTGGCTGATCAAATCGCGCAGTGTATCCGGCACAGACTGGCTTGAAGATTCGGGCATGCCGTCCTGGACCGTTGAAGACACCGCTAACTTGGCGCATGTCCTCGCGGAGCACGGTGTCGATGTCGTTGACGTCTCGTCCGGTGGAAACTCCCTGAAGCAGAAGATCGTTGTCAAGGGAGGTCCTGCGTACCAAGTCCCGCTCGCGGAAGCAGTCAAGAAATCCGTCGGGGACAAAATGATCGTGTCTACAGTTGGTGCTATCACGACTGGCAAGATGGCCAACGAGATCTTGGAGAACGTGCGTATCAGTTCCTTCATGGTATTGTGCTCGGGGAAGAGATATTTTATTGACTTTGGTCAACGGATTATAGGGCCAAGCAGACGCGGTATGTGTCGGTCGTCAATTCCTGAAGAACCCAGGGACTGTATGGGCGTTCGCCGACGACCTTGGCGTGAAGATCAACATGGCTCATCAGTATGAGTGGGGCTTCCTGGGACGCGGCGGACGTGGGTCCAAACCTGTGCCTGTGTCTCCTGTGGACCAGCGGAAGGAGGGAGAGGCGAAGATCCAGCGCAAGGCGTAAAGGGCGTAAAGGACAGTACATTCGGATGGGGTTTTCGATTATCTGGTGTCTCTGGTGATCTTTAGAATGTACAGTACGATATTCCTGATATAATATAGGGGGGTTTTTGTTCGCTGTTGCTTATCTTGCTAGGAGTCCTACCAGGTACGGACTATCTTGACATAAATATCACAACAAGTTCAAGTTTGCTGCTCATATAACTTCGGTCAAGTCACAATTCCTTCAGTAGACCTATGCCATCATAAACGAGATCAACAATATGTCCTTCCTATTATTTCAGTGGAACCTATCGACTGTTGCGACCCTCCGAGGCTCAGAGTGCTCGGAAGTTGGCAGACGCCGTAGCCACGTGATCCACGGCGGCGGCAGCGCACGGCGCCAAACCTGTATGTGCAGGTTGTTCGACGTTGGACCTGCCAGTATTTGGGTTGGCCATCTCAACGTTCTCAACGTTCCTCTGCATACCGTCAAACCCCTTCTGACAGACGAATATTGCGACCAGCGTGACGTCATTTTAAGGGAACACAGTCTCGGACCGGATAACAAAGATAATTATGGGGCCGGAACGAAGTTGAATGGTGTGTGCGGAGGAAGTTAGCGGCAGATGGCGTTTGGTACATGATAGCTGCGTTACATTTGTCCCTGGACACTACCGTGTATAGTGTTTATTCATTCTCCCTCTAGGAAACCTTTTGTGGGCGAGATTTTACTCATAACATGTGACTGTACCTATCTCTTCCCATCGAGAGGTCGCTCTCGCAGGGCGACCCTAGTCCGGGCTTTCTTGAGTGGGGCTTCGGTCACCTCGGTGGCGACGTCCCGAAACACGTCGTTCTCTCTAGAGGCAGCTCTGTGATACTTTCTTCTAGTAAGGAGAGAGTTAGGGATCGACCTTTCTCAGGCATGGATGACGAAGTTGTGGGCAAATGTTTTCCTGGAAACCGGGAGCAGATGGGACATCAGTATCGCATGGTATGTCACTTGGTCTGAACTATCACCTTCGCCGATTCAATTTCGCTGAGAGGCTCCGCATGGTACTCAAACAGACAGGGTTCGAGTTGGTCAAGGCGTTCACGCGCATTGTCTCTCTGCGCCACCCTCAGGATAAAGTTATGCCATACCATATGTGATATCACACTTCACAGTTTCCTGAGAACGAAAACTCATGTCTGTGATTGGGTCGGACTTGTGTTGGGGCAGTGTGGGTAATTGTTCTCAGATAACATTCACTGGGTCGGGTTCTTGAGGAGCTGACACAGATCCTGGCCTACTCCATCCATTGTAACCTCTCTGGTCCTCTTAGCACTCTGGTCCTCTCAGCACTCTGTGCGGCACTTCCTTCAGGTCGAGGAATTCTATCATGTCAACCCAAGTCGTGCAAAAGCTGAGTAGATTTCGCCTCACTGGCTTCAGCTCACACAGTCACTGGCAGACCCGTGTGGGCCAGTCACCCCTAAACCTCCGTCTTCTCATGACTTCTGTCAGGGCCCATGCTGCAACAATGTGACCATCGCAAACTCTGATGTCTTGTTTGTCCCTTAAAGAAGGAAGAATGAGAGAACATACTGTTCTCAAGCCGATGACGTCATGTCGTATGGAAGCATGCTTCGGTGAACCTACTACCTGCCCTGACAGAAAATATGCATCCTCGGTGCACCGGGTACGATTTTTCAGTGATACATTATCTCGTGAGTAACGATGACTTTGCTCCTTCTGCACACATATAAACCATGCTCACAGCCCACGAGAGCTCACAACAATGGCCTCTCCTCCCCTGTCATACAACATTCCAGACACTCTAGACCAATGGCCGTGGGGACGCCGTATGAATCCCCATTATAATGCAGTGAAACCAGTCGCTCTCGAATGGGTGAATGGTTTTGGTGCCATTGATCCTCGCATCGTTGAAGCAGCAGAGTGCTGTAAGTAACTCCAAGCCAGTACACCCATTGAACAGCAGTGTTTATTTGGCTGTACAGGCTTGCTTGCCTCGTTGGCATATCCAGATCTAACGAAGGGTACGTTCGAGATGTTCATCATTGTATCATGCCGCTTTGACTTAGGCGTTAACGTAGACCAACTGAACTTTATATCCGAATATCTCAACACTACCATCGTCCTAGACTATTTGGAGTTGACGACGACTGAAGAAGTCATCTCCCACTGGAAAGAGCTTGTAATGGACGCCTTTAAGAATCCGGAAACACCGCGGCCAGGCGATGAACATATCCTGGCAGAGATGCACCGTCAGTAAGTCACGGTTGTTTTCCAAGCCATGAGAGGACACGAGTTGAAACGAATCCAGATTTTGGTTGCGTGGACTAGAAACCATACCATTCTTTTCTGGCACCAAGGAACGCTTCATACAGGCGTACGAAAGGTATATGCGGGGGACAATCAAGCAAGCAAGCAGAAAATCTGGTTTGAAGGGAGAGACTCTGTATGTCAATGTTGAAGATTTCTTAAAAGACAGGAGCGAAAGCGCTGGAATGCAGCCTGCATGGGTCTGCATGGAATTTGGTCTGGAATTACCCCAACAGGCTGTTCAACACCCAACCGTCATAAAGCTCGTGTCCTTAGCAAACCAAATGATCGTCTTCGATAATGTGAGTGGGTCTTGAAACAATTTTAACCTCCGCCGGCCTAATCTCAGGCTCTTCCTCTATCAGGATCTTTACTCTTATGACAAGGAGCAAGCCGAGGGTGATTACCATAATACCATCGCTGTGGCTTTGCAAACATCCTCGCTCGATCTCCATGGCGTAGTCGACTGGATTGCGGATGAAAGGAAGAAACTTGCTACCGAGTTCTTAGCAATCCTCAACTCAGGCTTACCTTCCTTCGGAGAACCCGTCGATTCTCAACTGGCCGTTTACGTGGACAGGATTGGGAACTGGGTGCGAGCTAATGAGTGTTGGAGTTTTGAGAGCCGCAGGTATTTCGGAAGTAAGGGCAGGGAGATACAGGAACACAGAACGGTGGTGTTAACACAGAAGGTACGTCGCCATCAGTCGATTGTCGAGCGCAGCATAATTGATGATTTACGTTTCCTCGGACAGGATGGGTATCTACTCACATCTCGGTTGTGAAGTACAATTCTTGTTGATATAAATATATGAAGTACCAAATGACTCGGACGAGCCTTGATCGTTTTCATCCGACAAACGCCAAAAGAACCAGCACCACCCCCACAGAAATGTTTTGCTCCTCACGATACTACCTCACCTGGGACGTACGATCGGGGCCTGAAATGTCCATATTCATGAGAGCTCAGACGGGTGGCAAACTATGGGAAACTCAAAAGACATCTTCGCGATTTGTTTTCGCTCACGGCGGCGTTACAATATCAAGCGACCTTCTGGCAGAGGACCCAACTGCGGACTAGCGGTAGGAGGAGAGGCGTAGAGGCCGGTGCGCTCGGATGGGATACACGAGCCTCTGATAACCTTTGAATGTACAGTATGATCCGAGTCGTTCTGATCCAAAACAGTGTTGTATTTGTTCACACTTGCCGATCCTGATGAGTCCGTCGTGCTGGCGCTCCTATCACGTGACAGCACTACGGCCCGGGCCGGGTTTCCAAGCACCTCGGTTTTGACCTTTTGACCACCGAAATCTAAGAGAAAGCCGCATTCATTTCATTCTCATACGGTCACTACGGACGGGATGAAAGACATCAACTGGTAAATCTTCCAACACCGCTGTCTGGTTGCTATCATTCAAACTGACATTCTGGCCCTCTGCTGAGTTGGTGATGACGAGGCTCCGACGCAAGCTCAGGCTGTTCAATACCAATGCACAACTCCCTCCTCAAGATGGTGTCCCATCCATGGTGGGGGGCCTTGGAAGTGCAGTGGTGGGGTGTGGAGGGATTGTACAAGCACACGCGCATGGACGATCGATCCCTCGGGACTCGAGTTCGAAGAATGTCCGAGTCCTTCCGCCGAGCCATGTCTATCGCTGCTGGCGAGACATCGCTCTCCCATCTTCTAGGCTGCGGTCTTGCATTATTGTGAGCAACGTTATCAACTCTAATTGCCCTAACTTTTCATAGAACGCCCTGGAAGCCTCTCCCTCGGGATGCTCATTCCACAAGATAGCTTCCTCTCTCCCAATGGCGATTGGGCGTTTTGGTCCTGGGAGGCGATCACGAAGGTTCTAAAGTAGGAATGACCTTGGTCGGCGATTAGAAAACCTCAGTGTTGGCCAACACGCCATGATACAAACTGGCGTTCTACCCCCAACTTCTTCTTCCCGCAACTTTTGGCAGACTCTAATCACTGGAGGACTTTCGTGCCGGGGAGAAATCTTCGTGCTGAGTCTGGCACGAAAGTCTGGCTCCCGAAACATTTACCAACGATTTGCAGGGTTCTGCGCCTTCACTCGAGACATTTTCGGCGGGACTTCCTTCTCTTCGAACCCTCAACTTGAAGTGTGGGTTTCCGGAGACGTCACTCCACCGGGACGGAGCATTCAGCTTCCTGAATCTGCCGAAAATCCTTCCGCTCATGTCTCCAGAGCGTCAACTTAGGACGACCACCGTACCAAAATTTCTCCCGCATGGCCCTTGCCTCCAGAAGTTGCGTTTCGGGCAAATGAGTGTTTCAGTTTTGAGAATCGCGAGTATTTCAAAATCAGGGAGGAGAGATACAGGATCGCAGGAGAATGATTTTCACTTTCGGGGTAGGTCGTCAGACTGTCGTTCAAGTAGAATGTTTATTGAGCCCTTGATTACGCAGAACGATTAACTTAGACGTCTCTTAACCAAGTACTGCTGCTGTCGCTGTCCGTAGGATATCAATGACGAAAGCTGCTTCCATATGACGATCTCTCAGCTGGAACCACAAAATCACCTACTCTGGCACGAGAATTCTGACTCCGATTTTTTCATACACTGACGCGAGTAATTGTAGATCATTGTATCTCCTTACCTAACTCCCTCATGCCGGATGAATACCTCCCAACCTCTGACAAACTCGATCCTCCAGTCTCTGAGGAGGTGGATGCTTCCAGAGTCGCGGACCAGTGGCTCTCGTCTTTCTCCGGTGCCCTTAAAGTTAGCCACGTTCCCTCCGTCTTGCAAACCATTCATCCCGATGGATGGTGGAGGGACATCTTCGCCTTGACTTGGGATCTCAGGTCTTTTCATGGCAGGGATAAGATCGAACGGTTCTTACAAGATCGACTGACAGGAACCCTCGCTTTTGAGGTAACCAGTGCTGCCCGGGATGTTACTCTGGTCACAGAGTACGACGATCTGCGGTGGATTCGCTTCCAGTTCACGTTCAAGACCAACGTTGCCGGGGGGCGTGGAGTTGCTTTTCTTGTCCCTTCCCGTGACACAAACCGCTGGGAGGCCTTCGTCCTGGCCACTCACCTCGAGACCCTCACAGGTCATCTCGAGCTTATCGGCTCCCTCCGCCCCTTCACTCCAAATCATGGCAAACGAGAGGAGGCTTCTTATCGCAAGAGAGCCTACGAAAATTCTGAGGAGCAGCCCGAGGTTGTTATCGTTGGTGCAGGGCACGCGGGGTTGAGTTTAGCGGCACGGTTAGGGTCTTTGGGAGTTCGGACGTTGGTGATAGATAAGAATAAGAGGGTCGGGGATAATTGGAGAATCCGGTATGATGCCTTGTGTTTGCAGAATGCCGTATGTATGTGTCTCTGACCATTCCCTTGCTTTGATTATTATGCTGATACTTAGCGAGGTTCGCAGGGGCAAATCATCTCCCATATCTTCAGTATGTCTCCATATCGCTCAATCAATATTCGTCCTTATCTGGAAACTTCTAGTTACCCTCCCAACTGGCCGGTATACATCCCTGCGAAGAAGCTTGCGAACTGGCTCGAGCACTACGTTGATATCATGGACATCGATGTATGGACGGATACTCTCGTGAGGACTGCGACTCGCGATGATCAGTCGGGAAAATGGGCTGTGACCGTCAGGGATCTGACCACCGAAAAAGAGAAGGTCGTCACAACAGATCACGTTGTTTTTGCCATTGGGTTTGGAGGAGGGAAGTGGGCTCCATCCGTGCCTGATCGGGAAAAGTTCACCGGAGAAGTTCTGCATTCTGCTGATTTCCGCAGCGCAAGAAACTACCTTGGGAAGAAGGTCGTTGTTGTGGGAGCATGTACATCCGGTAAAGATCTCATCGAGTTCTTCGGAAAGGCCACTCATACGCCGAGCCATCTAGCGCATGATATTGCTGCCGACTGCGTCGAGCACGGTGTTGGTACGTTTCACCTATTGTCAGGACCCCAACACTCTAACCTTACTCATGGCTATCGCAGATGTTACCCTGCTCCAGCGTAGCTCCACGTACATCATGACTACGAAGGAAGGCATGCCGAGACTGTTTAAACGTATGTTCTAGTTTTGCTTGCTGCGGACACCGTTGTAGCCTTCAATGACACGGCGACCGTCCTAGCTTTGTATTGGGAAGGTGGACCACCAACTGACGCTGCTGATAGGATTGCCAATACTCTCCCCGTTAGGCTGAACAAGCTCTTGTGGGCACGCAAGACGAGAAGTATTGCTGAAGCAGATAGGTTTGGTATATCGTGATTTCACATCATACCCTATCGTTGACGAGAGACCTATTTCGCCTTACAGGGACCTCCTTGATGCTTTACATTCCGTAGGGTACGAGACCAATGATGGAGAAGAGGGTGGTTGGCTTTGGCTAGCAATGAAACGCGGGGGAGGGTATTACCTTGGTATGTTTCTGATGATGATCGCTTCAACTTTTGGCTGTACTGATCCACGAAATCTACGTCAGACGTCGGCGCATGCCAAATGATTATAGACGGGAAAATCAAGATAAAACATGGAATCCAGATCGAGCGTTTCACTCCAATGGGCGTTAAGTTTGATGATAGTACTGAGGTTCAAGCAGATGTACTCATATTCGCCACCGGGTATGTGCTCCCAAGAGCGTTTTCACAACCAGCGTACTGACCACCATGAAAATCCGACCCAACAGGTATGGCGACCAACGAGATGTGATGCGACCTATCGTCGGCGATACGGTTGCGGACAGAATGCCGAAGATATGGGGACTGAATCAAGAGGGTGAGCCAAATGGTGTGTGGCGAGAGCTGGGAACGGATGGGTTATGGTACATGATAGGTGTGGTATCTTCATCCTGGCTTGGGCTTTGGCAAAGGGAATTGTGCTCATTGTTGCCGCTGATGGCCGCACTGGCAGGTAATTTTGCGTGGGCGAGGTTCTTCTCAAAGCACATGGCATTGCGTGAGTTCTCATTTTATTTGAAGTGCGCCAGAGCCTTATATCATTACCGTACTACTTTCAGAGATCAAAGCGAAACAGGTTGGGTTATTTGGTACAAGGTATCCCGCCCCAGTTGTATATTGAATCCTTCACCGTAACGTGCTGCTCTCCCACCTGCTCTGAGGTCTGTCAACAATGTCAAGGAATATACTCTCATCTGACTTACCAGTGTGATGTTCGAATGACTGACAACACGCAAGTGACAGTTTCATTCTTCCTTGAGTACGATCTCTTCTTAGTCCGAGCTACCCATTGTACCATTCTTTTCAACGAAGTCGATATTGAGCATGCGATTTGGATGTCTTGGCTTAACTCACATTTCGAGCACGAGCGTAACATGGCCTAGGTGTAAAGACAACATTGCTCGATACTTGATATAAATGCGACGAAAGCAAAATACATTCCCTTTAGTAATATACAACAGCCATGACGTCCATATCATGTGTTCAGCGAGATCAAAATTTCTTAGAGTCGTGCCAGAGACAGAATGTATGGGGATGACTTCTTCGACTTCACCTTGTCGACATCCGCCATTGTCACAGGACGGCACTCATGCGCATGGTTGTACCCCAAGCTGAAAAATGCTGGTGTATCAGTCACGCACTACATTGCACCACAGGAAATAGGTAATCACGCACCGCTCTCTACCATCCGATCCTCCTGATTGATAAAACTCAGGCCGTCGGAGCAACGAGCAGACAGCTGCGCCTCCGAGCCCAAGGTTGTGCACGAGACCGTACTTACCCCGTTCGTCTGGTGTATCGAAGAGCCCGGGTGCTTGCATAGGACCCGCCCCTGCGACGCGAATAAGTCTGAAGACAGGAGTGAAAAGGCAAAAACACGACGAACATTCACGCAATTGCACTGAAAGCTCCGCGTGTAAGAAACCATAACTAACGCGAGGAACGTTCAGACTCACTGGTGATGTAGAAATGCATTCCAAGCCCAGTCGCTCCCAATGGGTGACCTTTCGCTTCGAGACCACCACTAGGGTTGACAACATACTTCCCTCCATACTGAGGACAGCGATTATATGAACACTTTACACTTTACGAGGGGATTTCACTCACTGTGTTGTCTCCGCGCTCCACTAATTTATGGGCTCCACCTTTCTCGCACAGACCGAGAGCCTCGTAGGTGATAAGCTGTTCCCATCATGGTGAGTAGACCGACGTTACTTGAGGATGCGAACTGACCTCATTAGATGCGAAGCAGTCGTGTAATTCGACAACGCCGACTTGATCGCGACCTTGACCAGGCTCGAATCCAGCCTTGCCAAATATCTCGTCAGCACAGTTCTTGGTAATGTTGTAGCCAACAAGATTGAGGTGGCTCTTGCTCTCCAGAGTTGACGGGTCATCCGTAGTCAAGGCTTGAGATACGATCTCGATGGCTTGGTTCTCAAGTTTGTGTTGGTGCACAAAATCCTCAGACGCCACTATACAGCATGCTGCACCGTCCTAGCAGTGTGTTAATAACAGAAGCCCGCGGAGAAGCAGCCCAGACGTACAGAAGTAGGGCTGCACATGAACTTCGTCAATTGGTCACAAATCTTTGGTGAGGCTAACACTTGATCCTCGCTCCAACCATCCCGGAATTGTGAGTAAGGGTTGTTAACGGAATGTTTGTGGTTCTTCGAAGCTATGATTTGCCATTCAGCTTTCAATGTCGCGGCCTAATAGTCAACCACGTACCGATCTGGGCAAGATGAGTGATATTGGCACCATATTTGTCAAAATATTCCTGACCAGCGTTCGCAAACAGTCGAGGGGCCATTGGCCCGTGGTTGGCACCAGTGCTCAGATTAGACTCAATATCCAAAGCAACTGCATTCAGCGGTGCAATTGGCGATGGTCTGTCCGGGAAGTTTGATCCTAGACTCCCTCGAGCCATCCGCTCAAACCCAAGCGCCATAGCACATTCCACGAGCCCGGATTTAACCATATTGTTGGCTTGATATAGAGCAGTACTTCCCGTGGAGCAGTTGTTATTCACATTTGTGATTGGAATTCCTGTCATTCCAAGGTTGTACAGAGCTCGCTGAGCTTGATTGTGAGGCACAATCGTTCAAGTAGTGTGACAAGATATCTAACCTGACCACTAGTGGAATCGCCGTAGCAGTAACCCACGAACGCCGTTTCAATGGAATCGTACGTGATACCTGGTGGACGAATGCGTCAATGTCGAAGCTGTGCTATCGTTTGAACACGAGCTACCAGCATCAAGAAGTGCCTTAGTTGCGGCTTCCAAACCCATCTTTACTTCATATCGTCAGAAAATCCTTCGACAGTATGAACCAGGGACTTACATCTTCCGTATTCTTCAGACCCCTCGGCTTATGAGTCCATATTTCAGTCAATGTCTGCCTCCTTCGGGTCGGGGTTCTCACCTTAATAAACGCAGTGCACCCTGCACCAACAATAAAGGTCCGTCTCCCTTTGTCTGGCATATCTAGTTCGCGAGGTAGTGAAATAGCTGAAGAGTAGTAGTTGAAAGAGTTGCGAGAACCAACAGCCGCCATGATCGTCGTGGACCGGTCCGGCAAATAGCAGGCCCGGAGTACATCACCACCGCTTTCCACTGCTGTCATTGAATGTTATGCTTAGATTGCGATATCACTAATACTGAGCACAAAGCGAAAGTATACTCGAAAGTCGTATTGTTTGAGGGGAAGCGTATATTTCATGCATGGGTGAGATATGTCTGACACGTAGCTCTCCTCATACAGAGAGGGTGAGATCCATGTCCCTTCGAGATATACCAGTATTCTTCCTTCGTAACTTTCATCATCTCCATACCACTCCAATCCACCGTCCAACTCGATTCCTCCTGTTTCTGCCCTGAATACGCAACAAACAGGTGTTACAGGCTCGAACAGCCGTGGGCCAATCGCGAGGCGAATGTTCTGGCTGCCATATGCTGTACAAAGTCCCCGGCTGCGTTAGGTTTGCGTGTGGACGGCTGAGGTTATCCAGCAGAAGAATTCGATATTGGGGAACAGATGTATAGGTTTTCGAGGCTATCGGAGTGGATGTTCACGAGTACGAGAGTGCATGTCGGTGTTGGCAAGGAAGAGGGAGGCCAAATGTTGGGAAGTGCCAGATAACAAGGTGAGAGCAAGTGTGCCCGACCACACGTCGCCATCGAAGTTGAGACGAGCGCACGTAAGGGGCGTTTGGATATTCTCCACGGCACCAGCGGTATTGAGGCTTACGACATTTAGGTCGAGCTCCTTGAGGTTGAGAAAGGGAAGAGGGGGAGCGACGAGCTTGGGATGAGAAGATGGACTCGCAGGGATTCATTGATAAGAACGTGAGGCCGGTGGAGCGATGGGTCACTTTGGCAGGATTCTGGGTGAATTGGTTGAATTCGTGGAGGTGGCCATGATCGAAGAGCGCGAGTGAACACAACCAAGAGGGACGTACAGTATCAGGTCTTTCAACAGAAATGTTGTGGATCCAATGGCCTTGCGGAGGTTTCCACACAGCCGGGCTTGGACTTTCGTTCCTAACAGTTTGGGAAGACCGGAAGTGTAGAGCGCGCGGGCTGTCCTCACAAAGAAGAGAAAAAAAATTCGCTCCAGTTGCGGGACCCGTGTAGATGAGAAGTTCATCTTCCAGCAATGATGATTATATGACGAGGAGAATATCATGATCTCGGTTCAGCTTGAGAGCTGTACTCCGAGTCTCCTGGTAAGGTTCCTGAAGGGAGTAATGTTTTCCCTGAGGGCCACCTGAGCTTGAGGACGGTAAAACTTACATGATGCTGGAGACTATCGTCCCTACGATTCGAGATTATCCAAGGAGGTTGTATAAACACTCGCAGTTCTTCCCCAGCCTTGACGGAGGAGATGTAAGCGCCAGGTGAAGTTGAATATTGAGCGTTTGAGTCACGTGCCGTTCAACGCATGGAAATGTCGCGTGTCGCCCTCTGCCTCTGACCTTTCTTCATCATCGTCGACGATGGCCACCTTCTCTGACGGCGTCGACACCTTCGCCGGCGACGGCATGGCTGGCTCATCTAACGGCGACATGCGTCTCTACCTCCAAACTCTCCTCGACGGCAAGGAACGACAGCTCCAGCAGGCAGGCACGCTCGGGCAACAGTTGCTAGCTCAGCGCATGGAACTCGAGGAGCGCATTCGGCAGCTGCAAGAGCTCGACTTGGACATTGACGACGATGCGGACGCTGGCATCCGTGACAAGTACCGTGAACTGGCAGACTCGATCAAACAGTGGGACAGGGAGAACGAGCATCTGACGCACACGTTTATCACAAAGGTGCGCTGAACACGCTGTCAGCTGCGTGATCTCTCTAAGTACTACAGCAGCCCGCCTCGAACGGAATACCATCGTCATCTTTGCCGTCTCAATCCTTGGAACCGACGCGCGGAGAGTTAGAACGCTCCCTGGAGCGCTCGAAAGCGGCCGCCTCTGGCACTACTGCAGCCCAGTCATCACGGCGCGCTAAGAATGCAGCACATCGCGCTGATGATGTTGGTACGTGGATTTACATTATTTTTGCTATCGAATTATCGAGTTTAACTCCTTCCTCTCTGCAGAGTTCGCATTCGAGATCGGCAGTGGGCTGTTGACGGAAGTCCGGCGTCTTCAAAGTTTGCTCGGAGAAAGGGACAAGGCTATTCAGGACATGAAGGAGGAGAAGGATGATCTGGAGAAAACGGTGGAGAGCCTGCGCAGTGCATTGCGTTCCCAGGAACAGTCGGCGGATAAGTACAAGGAGGAGAACTGGAATCTCGAGGTCACGTTGCAGGAACTTCGTACTCAACTTACGGAGTACCAAGCTGCCTCTCAGAGGCTTGAGAGCGAGCAGAAACGCCTAACTCGACTCCTCGCGGCCACTCGAGAGTCCGTCGACCAGCACAAAACCGATGCGGAGCGTCATCAGACGGCGTACGAGGAACTCAAGGCCAAGCACGAGACCGACATTGCTCAGGCTCGAAAGCATGCTGCTAGCTTGCAACGCGATAAGTCAGACCTCCAGCAGACGTTGGATTCCATGAAGATGGAGATGACCAAGGCCAGCAAGAGGCTCCCTCGGTTCGGTTCTCCTCTCACCCCGAACGGTGCCAGTGCGTCCGAGATGCTTACACCACATGAAGCCGACGAGGACGACGTATTCAGCATCGCGGCCTCTACGAATCGGAAACGCATGGACAACAACACGCTCTTCCCCGCCGATGGACCTGACTTCGCCGACTCTTCCCCCGATCCCTCTCCCTCCAGACCCTTCCTTGCTCCTAACCACCCCACCAACGAGATTGAAGCCCTGCAACAACGACTCGCCCACGCAAATCGGCAGATCAATACTCTCAAGGGGACCTTACAACGCGAGAAGGAGCTGCGTATGGAATACAGGCGTAAACTTGACTCCTCCCCCGGCTATACTGGCGGCGATGATGACGTTGAGGACTATGAGGACGATGACACTGCAGAGACCAAGCCTAAGCCTCGGGTTACACCATATCGCGCCGGAAGAGGAGGTCGTGGTCGCGGACGTGGTCGAGGAATGGTCAGTTCCCTCATCCACAAGTTTGGTGCCGCCGCCGATAGCCCCTCGTCCGAGTGGACAAATGACGATGAAGCGCGGGAATCTTCGCCCCCTCCACCCCTGCCAGCAATGCCCACTTCCTTCGACGACAATCAAGAAGATGATATTGCAACCCTCGAACAGGACGAGGAAGAGGAAGAGGAAGTTACCGTTGAACAGTCGCCGTCTCCAGCCCTTGCGTCCAACAGAGCAAGTGTTGCAAGTGTCACAAGTGTCGACGGCATGGATCCTATCTTCGCCAACGTACTTCGTCGCTCTGGCTCCACCAGCTCGATGACTCGCAGTCCACTTCGCCGCTCACTCCTCGGTCGTCCATCACGCGGGAGAGGTACCGCACGTCGCGCTCGTGGCGGTGCTGCCTATCAGCAGAACCGCCCCCCATCGTTCGCTGGAGAGCCAGAGGCTCTTTCTGAGGAGTTTGGGTTCGGCTCAACCATGGAGGACACACTCGAGCTTCCTGAGGTTGAGACCGCGGAGTTCGGTTGCCAGACCGAGCAGGACGAAACAGAGACACCAACGGTAGTTCTTGAGGCTGCTCCTCTACCTGAGCCGACACCGCCACCACCGCCACCGCCCGTCCTCGCAGAAATTGGCATCCAAGTCGAACCCGAGCCTGCGCCAGTGGTTGTCACCGCCGAGGTCTCACTGCAGACCGATGAAGCTGCTCTTCCTGTCTACTCCCATTTCTCCGTACAGCATGAGTATATCGCGCCATCCCCCCTCCTTATCTCCACATCCGTGGAAACAGATCCCCTACCGGAGCCTACTCCCCTCGTGCCTGCTGCAATTTCACGATCGCCTTCACCAGCGGTATCCCATGTCGAAGTGCAGACGTTGGTCACCGCTTCTGTTGACGCCGATACTCAAACGGTTCCAGAAGTTACTCTTACTCCCTCAAAGTCTATTCTCGCAGACATGCAAGCGGAGGATCGGTCTGTATTCGGTCAATTGGACTCCCTTCCTGCCGAGACGAGTGGTGACACGACCATCACCCCTCGACCCGCTACACTTACAATGCCATATGATGAGTACGAGGAGGACGGCACCCAGACCGAGACGGGTTCGCTGTATGAAACAGAAACGGAGACCGGGATGGAGACTGATGACTATCAGGACGCACGGCAGAGCATCTCACTGGCCACGCCGACGGAATCCATGGACGATGACTTCCAGTCCATCATGACTGTATCCGACAACGACTTCTCCGATAGCGACGAGGAATCCATCAAGGCGTCCCGCATATCCAGCAGAGCAGCATTGTCGGCTACACCTTCCGCTGTGTCACTCCCTCTGGCCTCCACCTCTGCTGTACCCGATGCTCCTCTTCGTACATACGAAGAGATTGGGGTCTCTGCTGAGGCCGTCGAGGAACCCAAGATTGTCGAGGTCATCAAAGTAAAGGAGATCATTCGAACCATCCCTGCACCGGCGCCGCCCAAACCAGTTGTGAAGGAGATGTCCATCCAGACAGACCAATGGATGCCACCTGCATCTCCGACTCCGCTACCCGCGCTTCTTCCCGCGCCCTTCATATCATCGTCGACATCGTCAACTCCTGCAAGTCCGACCACATCACTCCCTTACCGTGTCGGGCCACCGTCTCAACAGTTCCAATTCATATCTCCTCCACCATCCGCCGGACCTACTACCACATCACTACCCATTGTGGCAGCACCGTCACCGTCCCACCGTGATGCTCCTCCGACATTCCTCAGCCGTCCACGCACCTCCACGTCCGACAGAAGACAATCAATTGAGTCAACGCTGTCCAATGCCATGGACGACATCGTGGCGCGCTCACGTACCCCGTCCGGTGGTGCTCTACCTATTGACAAGTCACGGCCACCGATGATGGTGCTACCACCACCACCTCGTCAACCTCCGCCGCCCAATAGTATGCCACCACCGAACTTTATACCTGAAAGGAGGATACCTGTTCTGTCGAACGCCTCGGAAATACCACCACCTCGTCCATCATCACCTCCACCACCTGAGCTCATCCAGAGGGCCACAACGCCGACATTCGGGTCTGTATTGCAGGCATCTGGTGGAAGACAGTTCGGTCTTCGTGTTCATGGTTCAAGCATGCCGCCGTCTCAGCAAGGACTCCGTCAACCGCCTTCCACAAGCAGCTTCCGTTCTGCCGCCAATGCCGCCACTCGTGCGAGCCCATCAGCCCACTCACTCAATCTCCGCGACAGGGAACATCGCGAGATGTCCACGACCTCATTCAACTCCAATGGACACAGTCTTGGCTCACAGCGGTCATCCATCTCGTCGGACCATCACTTCGAGGATGCTCCATCGCACTCGAACCTTCCTGTTACG
Source organism: Cristinia sonorae (assembly GCA_021029105.1). Taxonomy (NCBI): domain Eukaryota; kingdom Fungi; phylum Basidiomycota; class Agaricomycetes; order Agaricales; family Stephanosporaceae; genus Cristinia; species Cristinia sonorae. Next base: position 45,435 of record JAEVFJ010000046.1, on the reverse strand, counting down.
CCAGAACGACAGCTGCCGGATCGCGCGGGTCCAGTTTCCACGGATCCTACCGTCATTCACGCCATCACCCAGACCATGATCGGCGAGTTCCTGTACAAGTACACTCGTCGCGCCATTGGGAAGGGTCACGGAGAACGTCGGCACAAACGATTCTTCTGGGTACATCCGTATACTCGAACGTTGTACTGGAGTTCCGCTGATCCTGGCTCTACTGGAGTAGCTGAGTCCAGTGCGAAGAGTGGTATGTGAATTCAGCTTACCGTCCTGATTGATACATACTGAATCGTCCTCTTCTAGCCTACATCGAGGACGTACGGGCTGTCATGGATCCAAATCCCATGCCTCCGGGTATCCATCAATACAGTGTTGTTGTGTCCACCCCTCAGCGTGAGATGAAGTTCACAGCGCCGACCAAGGAGAGGCATGACATTTGGTTGAGCGTAAGCATTTTGATTTCTCTAGGTTAATATATATTGTACTAATCTTCATCAATAGGCTCTTCAATACCTTCTCTCCCGTCCCAGTGCTGTAGTCACCTCACCTGCCAATGGCGGTCTCCCACAAAGTCCCGTGTCCGCCGATGACCCGCTCCCCGATGTAGACCACCATACTCCGCAGCAGCAAAACGTTATTGCAAGCCCCCAGAGCCAACGCAGTGCACGTACAACGAGGACCGGTCTCAGCGCCGACTCTTGGAACATCACTCCCCGCGGCCATCGCAGCCAGTCACAGATCTCGTTGAGTCACACAGCGTCGATGGGGAAGCGGTCAGGGACACCTGCTGCCGAGTACCTCCGTTGGGCCAACGTCCATGATGGTCCTCAGAGTCCAACAAAATCGTTCGAGCACATCCCTGGCCAAGATGACGGCGAACTGGACTTCGAGCTTCACGATGAGGTCATGTCGGATGACGGGTATGAAGGCTTGGAGAACGTCCGGGCGTGTTGTGATGGTCGCCACACCGTCGGTCGATCGGGGCGCATTGAGCATCACCACCATCACCACCATCACCACAACCACGGCTCTCAACGGGAACCATCTCGTACACGAGAGCAGCACCTGGATGCCAATCCTCGTGACATTGCACGGCCTGTCTCTCCCGCGTGGTCATTCCGCTCTCGTGCTGGAAGTGCAAGCTCACATGATGGTACCGGATTCTTCTCTCGCTTCGGAACACGACGATCTACCAAGTCGGCATTGGCGCAGGACCGATGATGATCATGTTGGCGCACATCTTTGTCGCTCTTTATCTTCCGTTATTGTCCCAGTGAATCATGCATGGTTACATTGTCTCGTATTTTTTCTGCTCGCTTTTCCTCCTCTCTCTGCTTGAGAACGATACACTCCTTTATAATACCCACCATTGGTCTTCCACCTCTCATCTAGTCTCGAATTGATTCCCCTTTTTGATCTTACTCTCGTGTGCATCTTCCCTCTGAAACTGAAACCTCCCTTTGTACCCTGTTATTCTCCCCCGTGTGCGATTACGCCGTTCCACTCCTTACCTTATCTTCTGTCATCTTATAAAGTCAATGGGATTTTACATTTAGACATCTTGCTCGATCAGTCAACATTTACTCTATCGCGGTAAGATATATCGTACATGACATCTCCGTTCACTAGTCATTCAATTCGTTTAAGATCACTCTCCTCGAGCTGCGAGTCCAATTTCTCCATTTCCATTCTGATGACACCTAATGAGCGTCGAAGGGTGGCCTTTTCGCGCTGTAAAGCAGCCACATCCTTTTTAGCCAGGGAAACCTCGGCCTCGTACTTGGCTACAAGCTCTTCCTGCGCCTTTTTCAGAGCATCCAGCGCACCCTCCAGCGCAATGTTGTGTTTCTGCAGACTCGTGGCATGCCTACTATCTTCCTCTTGTCTGGCGACAAGTTCTCGATGCGCCTTCGCGGCGAAGTCGGCAACTCTGCCGAGGCTGGGATTCGAAGGAAGGTCGGCGGTGGACACGTTGAAAACATCTCGAAGTATGGCCACTGCAGCATCCGTCTCCTCTCTCAACGCAACGGATTCTCGAGTGGTGTCAAGAGCCTTAATAAGGCGTTTCTGCTCAGATTCAAGCTTTTGAGACGTAGCTTGCTGATCCGACAGCTGAGTACGGAGATCCTGGATTGTGATCTCGAGCGACCAATTCTCCTCTTTGTATTTGTCCGTGGATTGTTCGAGAGAGAGCACCGTCTCGCGCAAAGCCTCCATCGTCGTATTCGAATTACGGATTTCTCCCTTCAAGTCCTCAATGGTCTCGTCCCGTTCCCCTAGCATCGTCTGCAGACGTCGGACTTCTGTCAGCAGCCCACTCCCGATCTCAAATGCAAACTCTGCGCATGTTGGTAAGCCGCTTCCTCCGCGATGACGTTGAAAGTACTGGAAGAATCCTCACCAACATCATTTGCACGATGGGCGGCGTTTTTGGCACGCCGTGACGTGGCTGGTATATTCTTAGCCTGTAAGGACGACATATCCGCGTCTCTCTTCGGAAAGGAACGTGCTAAATCGTTTGTTATCGACTCTGAGGGCTCAGAAGATTCCGGCGGGGTAGCAGCGTCTTTCGAGCCCAACGTGGGCTGTGGGGGTCCTAAGTGAGATAGTTACTCCGAGGGACAACAAATTTACCACACCTTTGCGACGAAAGTCTCAGCTAAGACCTTATTTTCTGAATCCCACCGTTCTAGCAAATTTGATAGTTTACGGGTCCGTTCTTGAACACCAGCATCCGCAATCTCAGCACCAGTATCCGAGTTCAATTCTCGTAGCTCCCTGACTCGCTCCTCGAGCTCCATCTGCTGTGATAGTATCCGCTGTCCGAGCGTTCCTGCTTGTTGAAGTTCCCGCTCCTTCTGATCAAGGAGGGTTCGGAGGAATTCAGGAAGATCCTGTCCAGAGTCGTCCCCATGGCCAACCTGGCTTAGTGGGGGTGGAGTCTTAGGAGGGTCGTTTCCTTCACCCGGTAAATGTTCATCCAACGTCGTTTGAGGACTCAGTGTCGTCGAACTCAACGACGGATCCAACAACGAATCCTAGATATAGGAATCTTGAGATAACCTCTTTGAATCATATACGCCATAAATCTCTGTCTTACCTGTGGTTGGAGCTCGTTCTCGTTCTCTTTCTTGTAAGAGTTAAACAATTTATCGAACAGAGAACTCATGACAAAGGATGAAAAGGATGGGATAATGCGTTCTTGCAGTCCGAGTCACCGTCAACTTCATGATCAGTGAGTGACAAAAGGGTGACCGTGACCAGCGCGAGATCGGAGATCCAATTGCATGCTGCTTGTTGGCGCTGTGACATGACATGATTAATAAGTACTGTTTCAAGTTGCGTGTGAACCATGATCAACATGGCTCGTCTGCACAATGACTCGTTTGTGGCATTCATGGGAGACTTTCGTCCAAACGTCGTGCCTGGTGGCGATAAAAGGACCTCACAGCTTCAGGCCAGTTGGCCGACATTCTACAACCACTCCTCATAGCTCAGCTGGCTGGTAGCGTCCGTTGTGTGTGTGTGCCATGAACACTAGCCACCAAAGCACGCCAACCCAATTATCAGTACGTTATCTGACCCAGAATCGACGTGTTGACGCCTCATACCTCCGGCAGAACCAGGTCGTTGCATATGAGGTCGATTACTCTCCCGAAGCCATCCTTGAGGCGGGTCATTTGATGATCGAAGACATCGAGACGCATACAAAGACCCTTGAGCTGGGATATAAGTTAAGAAAGGATGTTTGGGCGCGAGAGGTGAAAGAGTGTGTCACAAAGTGAAATATTTCACCGCTGGATGTACCAATTATGACCATTGCAGCCTCCAAAGCCAAAGGATGCCAATTACCATGATTGGCATATGCGGCGGTGCGTATAATATGATTATCCATGGGCTCTTCGTACTAACGAACATTGTGAGTTAGCTACTGGATCGGGGAAGTCTTCATTGTTGAACGCAGTCTTGGACGGTAGTTATCTCGTTCTTGCAAAATGCGAATGTCGTCTAACTCATAAGTCAGATAACTATGTGCCAACAAGTGGGATGCGAGGTGAGCCGAACATGCGCAGGGTATTATCTACGAACCTTGACTGATACTTGTGTTTACCAGCATGTACGTCCGTAGTGACAGAGATAAGCTACCACGGAAAGAGCAGTATCGAAGGGGATGTGTCCTTTCTTTCTGATGCCGAGTGGCGAGCTGAGCTAGGTGTTCTCCTGGACGATCTAAAGGATGCAGATGGAAACCTGAAACATGTCAAAAACATGCGTAGTGAAGCTGGTATTGCTTGGTCAAAGGTTGTACTCTTCTCACTTTTCACGACGACGTACTAATGGCCAATTAACTGGTTCATAGGTGCATGCAGTATATCCATCTGTGACCCAAGAACAACTCATCACTATGACCGTCGATGAGATCATCGACCTCGACATCCGTAAGTAGTGTAATTCTTCAATGTGGCTATGCTGAAGAACACTTTTCACAGAGGTGGCTGGATTGCTTGGCATGACGAAGTGTATTTCCGCCCATAACTCAGCGACATTCAATGAGGAGATGGGGAAGTACATTGACTCGACCAGCTCGGGGAAGAAGAAGCCGTCTCAAAGGGCTAAAGGAAAGAAAGTGGCGGATCCTAGTGGTTCAAGGACCGTAAAGCCGAGCATCAGCCAGCCTAGTCCTTCGGCTTCCAGACCAACAGCGAGAAGTGAGGTTCCTATCAATAATTCCGATGAGATGCAGGCAGCGCTATGGCCTTTAATCCGGCAGGTCAAAGTTCGCTGCAACGCGAAGGCACTCTCAACAGGCGCCATCCTCATCGACCTTCCTGGTGTTGCAGATGCAAATCCTGCCAGGAACTCTATTGCGAGGGATTACATGAAGAAATGCGACAGATTTTGGATTTTAGCACCAATCACTCGAGCGATAGATGACAAGACTGCCCGAGGTCAGTATAACTCAAGTGATCTGAGATTAACCTGACGTGAACCTGAAATCGGTCGCTGGTAGACCTCATGGGTGAAGCGTTCAGGCTGCAGCGGCTAAGTGAGCATACTCGTCCTGCCCTTATACGTTTTGTCAGTTTACTGATAATCTGTGGTGTGGTTCTAACCAATCTCAAGTGGACGGACGGTGAGTCTCAGTGCTGAATAGTTCAGCTGGGGTTTGGACTCGCCTGATGACATTTCCTCTCTTTAGGTATGACGACAATACGATTACATTTGTTGGTACGTTTGAAGGAATTTCTGATCGGTCATTAATGCAGTTTCCGCTTATGAATATTCATCCTCTAGCTACGAAGTGCGATGATGTGTCGGCCACCGAAATCATCAAATCACTTGGGCTTGAGCACGATCCTGCACTTGAAGAAATCGAGGCACAGATTGAAACTTGTCAGGCTGACATTGGGGAATGTGAGGAGCAAATAGCAATCCATAAGGAAACAATTGAAGGCGAGAAGCATTTCCATTGAGAATACTTCTGTTAGGTGGACTGACACTCAGTAATAGCTCTCGACGTTGATCTTGCAGAGCTTTTTTCCGAAATCACACGATTGAAGGGCTACTTCCGCGACCAAACCGGCGATGTGTCCCCTGGAAGGAAACGTAAAGGTGTTGGGGAGATAGCCGGTTCGCCGAAACGCCAGAAATTATCCAACACTCAGGACGAAACCCACCCTATGGAGGTCGACGGCGATGACGACTCGGAGTCTGCATCCTCGCTCAACGAAGAACTTGAAGAATCCGAATCAAGTATCACGCCAGAAGCGCTACGCGAGCGCATCGAAGATCTTGACCAGCAAGTAAAAGACCTGCAGACTCAGTTGCGCGAACAGTGCGATCTCCGTAACGCCAACGGGGAGCAACTTGCCGCTCTGAAAAAGGCGGAAAGTAGCTGGCAGAGAGAGAAGATCTCGTACTGTTCACTCAAGCGGAACGAGGTACTTCCTGCGGATTTTTTTCATGCCAGCTTTCTAATCTCAACTTCCGTGCATCTAGTTCTCTTGCGAGGTTCTCAAGGAAGAGTTCCGCCTCGGGCTGAAGGAATTGGATGGTAATAACTCCCCATTCTTGAATGGGTTGAATTCTCGCTTATTGACTTTGGTAGATTCGGTCGCTATGCAGCGAAACGCAAGTAGCTCAGAAGTGATGCCAGAGAAGTCATCGCCTGACTATCACGGTATATTTCAAAGCTTTACAAGACTTTCCTATCGTTCTCACCTTGTCAACCACAGACTACTACGCGATGGATCTGCCCGTTTTCACGTGCTCTTCCCGTGACTACTCAAAGATTAGAGGTTAGTGCGTTTTTGAAAGTTTTGCCTTCAATATCTCGAGTTCACACGCATTCTGATCGTAGGTCAAGTCAAAGGTGACGGAGAGCCGGTTTGCTTCAGCGATGTCAACGATACGGGCATCCCTCAGCTCCAGCAATGGTGCCATAGCCTCACATTCCCCTCCCGCGAGCGTACTGCTACAAACTTCCTTGCACGATTACGGACGTTTGTTGCATCCATCCAGTCCTACGTGCAAGATGTCAGCGACGTTACTCCCGCAGATCGAGAAGCGCTACGCGCACGATGGGAGAGCGCAGACCCCCGGCAATCCCAGGCTAGGTCTCTCCATTGTTACCCGGACCAAACAGGCAATCCCGCTGGTGTCATGCATCGTTTAGTCAAGGTGAGGTGTGACGCGTTCGTCCAGAATCCTTCTGAGCGATTAATCCCTAGGATTTCACAACTGTGGTGGGAGAATACGTGTGCCAGCTGCAGAAGACTTTCAGAGATGGACTCGAGGAGAAATGCAAGGTCGGAGCGATTATGGTGAGACTCACAGGGGGCACGCCCTTCGATTACTTTGCTCTAACAGTTTTGAAGGCCGCAGAGAAGGCTATCGTAACTGCCAGAGAGTTCGCCAATGGTATGCATTGGAGAACGTACCGAGCGAGTACGTCTGGGAGTTCTGGCTTGTGTGATTATCAGACTGAATGAAATTGTTACAGCACTCCGTCGACATGGTTCCTGGAAGGGCGATCTTAACGTCGTTCTTTGCAATCCGTTCACACGTCATATCGCTAGCTCATGGGTGAAGGTATTCGAAGCGGACCTATTCGCCTCGGTGGAGAAAGTCATGAACGAGACGATTATGACCGTTTTGACCGAGATCGAACTCTCTGCGCCTCCGGGACTACGGGAGCGTGCAAAGGGCCAAGCGGAGCGAGTGCTGAGAGATGCGAGATTCGCACTCGTCCAAACACTCGATCTTGTCAGGGAGGTCATGCACCAGGAGCAGAAGGAGGTCAGCCATTCTCTGGCGCCCCACGTCCAGGAGCAGTTGGTTCCTGGTTATGACTCCGCAGCGGCGATTCGAGGTCAGGGAAGCGTTGCCAAGCAGAAGGTCAGTGATCATTTTGCTTCTGAGGGGTGTTCAACTGAGTTCATCCATTTCGACGCAGGATGTTTTCCAAGAGTATCTGAAAACGATCCAGCATAACGTATTCGCCGACGCCGCCGGTGTGATCATTGGCAGATTATCCCAAGCTGCTCAATCTATTGGACATGTGCTAAATATCGCTCTCAGTAGGCTCGCGGAGAAGGTCAGTTTCCGTGGATGCTCGACTCCCGAACTCAGCTGGATTTTTTTGTTTTCAGATCGAAGTCAGCGTCGCCGTTCTTTGGGAGGGACCGCGGGATCGAGAGCAGATGCAAGCACGCAAACAAGTCATTATTGCTATGTCGGAGATCATGGATAGAGTCCAACGGCTTCAGGCGGCGACGAATGACGAAGCACATGAGCGCGATACTACCCCCGTGTGATAACATTTCTTCACCTCACCTTGTGGATGGACTATTGCTGTATTCTGATGTCTTACGTTTTGTTTCGCAAGAAATCTTGGATTTGTCGGGTTTGCTTTTCGCCGACGATGAGTCGACGTCTCACATTCCGTGCATCAAAACTTTGTATGGTGAAAACATGTACAAGGAGTCGTTATGCTCGGTATAGCGTGTATACAGTATTTCGGAGCCACTAGCTCATCCCCTTATTTATCTAACACAACTCAACACCAAACCACGAGTGAACGACTCGGATGGAACCAGGATACAGTACGAGGGGTAAAACATGGATGTACGCCACCGAGTTGGACATGGATCGGCAGTAACAGACACGAGAAGGAAAAGAGCCTTCACATTATCTGCATATTCAGAGAGGTATTGAGATTTGAGTCATAATGCATAATGGTTTGAGCTGCTGCTCCTCATCGATCTGCAGCCAGTGCCAACCACTGCGGTGGTTGACGTTGACGGGAAAGTAGAGTTCGTGACGCAAATGTGACGGGTTATTGTTACAGTGACAGTTCGTGGAGCGTGACTAAACTGAACTTGGACGCGTCCGAGTTCTGTCTCACAACCTCAGTCTTCCAGTCTCTTCACTACTGAGAATATCATTGCATAGAAAACCATGTCACATTCTGGAAACGACATGGATCCACAGTCTTCGGTATGAATTTTTCTATCCACTGTGACTGAATATTCTGGTCCTCGGTACTGATCTCTCGTCCCGACCTGTGTCAGTCGGACTCGGAGCAATCAGTCGATGGTGTACCTGAGTTCGAGTACAAAATCGACTGGTCGCCGGAGACCACTGCTGGGAAGCTCTGCAATCTTCTTGACGAAATCTCTCTTGCATGCAAAAAGCTACGGCCTGGGTACAAACCAAGGGAGGAAGCGTGGACCAAAACAGAAGACGAGTAAGGCCCCACTATCTCTTTAAATGGAAGTCTTACTCATGCGAATCGGATTAGTCTTCGACAACAGCTTAAGGACACACCCAAAACGATGGTCGCAGTAGTCGGTGGTATGTGTTGGCGGGAATCTTTCGAAATTCGGCAGCCTTGGCTCAGCCTTCCAATGGGATAGTTACAGGTGCAGGGAAATCGTCTATGATGAACGCCGTTCTAGGATGTAAGTGTATATACTATGTCAAGTGATACATCGGCTGAAACGGATACAGGCAATATTGTTCCGACGAGCGGAATGCAAGGTGCAGAGACTCACCATCTCCGAAGGGGGAGACAACTGACAATTGGGCAGCATGCACTGCGGTGGCAACAGAAATATCGTATCATGCTGAGAATACGATTGAGGGTGATGTATCATTTCTTTCTAGAGACGAATGGCAGGACGAACTTGCATTCCTACGAGATGACCTCAAGGCCAGCCTGGAAAAAGACGCTGCAAAACCAGGGATTGAGGAAGCTGGTAGTAGTGTTTCTTGGGCTAAGGCTTGGATTTTCTCTTCTACTTTCATACTCTTTTTCTGAAATTATCCACAGATCAGTGCAGTCTATCCTTCAGTCACCCAGGACCAGTTCATGGCATTGAAGGATACTGAGATCAACGACCTTGATCCCCGTAAGTGTTTATGTCAGTTGCTTGGTATCTCACGCAGCTCACTCAGACACAGGCATTACCAATATTCTTGGTTCAACCGTTCATATTTCAGCTGACACTCCAGAGTCATTTTTGGCGGAGATGTGCCAGTATGTTCACTCGAGCGGCGGTGATAGGAGACGCAAGGAGAGAAGGGTCGGAGAACAAGGTCGGAATGTTGGTGCAAGGTGACTCATTATCACCATTACTGCAAAATTGGCCTTGACTACTGTTGCGTAGTGGTGCACTTTGGCCGCTTATTCGTCATGTCAAAGTTCGCTCAAATGCGATGGCACTTGCAACCGGGGTCATACTTGTTGACTTGCCGGGAGTTGCGGATGCTAACGCTGCGAGGAATTTGATTGCGAAGCAGTACATGAAGAAGTGCGACAAAGTCTGGATCGTAGCTCCCATCATCCGGGCGGCTGATCAGAAGGACACTGACTGTGTGGAGGCTTCAGAACTTATAGGCCGCATTCTAGAGGCTGACTTACAATATTCTGTCAATAGTTTTGCTGGTTGAAACACTGAAGAAACTCGTCACGCAGATGAAGAGTGAGTGCCTTACTCCATATAAAACCTGACTCTTCCACACTGATGCACGTCGCTCTTCATACTAAGTGGACGGAACGTGAGATCCAGTATCACGAACTAAGTAAAATGATAAGCAGACTCACTTCCTTTTTGACAGTTACGACGAAGATGCGATCACGTTTATCGGTACGTGTTCTTGTTCAGTAGCTCGGATTGCATTTTCGTAATCTGACAGCATGTCCTTCCTTCAGTGACGAAATGTGATGATGTCTCGTGCTCGGAGGTCATTGCTAGTTTGGACGACGACGCTCTCGCTGAGTTGGATTTGATAGAGAATGAGCAGACTAATTGCAAAGCAGAAATTCATGCACAAAGCCAAATACAGACAACCGCTGCTGCGAGCATGAAAGGTAGATCTCGAGCAAGATGGTTGAAGTTCACTCGAGCTGATGTAAAACCCTCATATTAGATATGAACAGTCAACTGAGGAAAACACAGCGAAAACTCAAGGCCCTGTTATCTGGACGGGATGCTTCAACAGTTCAACAATCGTCGAAGGAACCCGTGGTTGACATGGAGCCTCAAGTCAACACCCTTCAACCCCTCAAAGATTCCAAGAAACGTGAAAGCAATGAGGAGGGACCGCCTTCAAAACGTCAGAAGAAGGCGGACGAGATCGTCGACCGCCGTCTGGTTGAGGTCAAGGTTGCGCCGCAGGATAGCATCAACACATGCAAGGATATGATCAAGGATATTGAGACCTCGTTATCTATGCAGCAGAAACTTTGGTACAGCACAGCTGAACGACTTGACCTTCTCCAGAGGAAAACATTCACTTTGCAGAGGAAGAAAATAATATTCTGCTCGCTCCAGCGCAACGAGGTGAGTAATTGCTATCAGTATTGATTGTCCTGTCCTCCAATCAACCTAACCTCTGGGTCTTAGATCACTCGCACACGGCTCATAGCCATGTTTCGTGCAACACTAAAAAGCCTTGCTGGTACGATTCAATTAACTAATATGTAATTGCTTCCCGGATCTTGATGGCATCATGTACACAGATGCTAGCATGGATCCAGTAAACTTGGCTTTGGAGCGCAACGACCATGGTACGCAAATTATGTTGATGCACTGAACATTTTAATCACCAGGACTGGGTACAGATTATTCTGCAATTACCCTGCCCATCTTCATGTGCTCTTCCCGTGATTATGTTCGTATTACAGGTCAGTTGTTTTATGATGTATCAAGTAACTATCGTTCATCTCCGGCCACAACTCATGATGCATGATAGGCCAAATAGAAGGCGACGGCGAGCCTGTCTGTTTCGAAAACGTCGAAGATACTGGGATCCCTGATATACAGCAATGGTGTCACGCCCTTACCATTGGAGCTCGCTCACAAGCAGTAGCGGATCTACTTATTGACATAGAAACGCACGCATTATCTGTCCAGGATTACGCACAGGTTGTCACTAGTGTCACTCCGGAAGTTCTGAGCGTATTTCGCAAGAAATGGAACCAAGATTGCCCGGAGAACAGTGAAGAAGTGTTTGGCGTCGCGCAGCAACTGCTCACGGTTAGTTTTGGACCATACTATACTTATCGTTTCATTGACTGTATGTATTTCTGATAGGATTTCAAGCCTGTTGTCCGGAACTGTGTCAAACGGTTACAAGATGTATTTCAAGGAACTCTTGGGGACGTATGCGCGACAGGTGCGGTATTGGTCAGTATCAAACAATCTCTGCGCTGTTTGTTTCCCATTCATGTCCTCATGACACGGACAGGCTGTGGAAATCGCCGAAGACGTTTTGACGAACTTCTATGAGACCAAGATGAAGTCACGTTGGCAGACCTTCCGAGCTGGTAAGTTGCCATGCATACCATATTATTATCCTCACTTCTGACTGTGTGTGGCTCCATCCAGCACTGCGTCGCCATGGCTGTTGGAAGCATGATCTGAATGATGATCTGAGTTACCCTTTCACCAGTCACATTGCCAGTACCTGGGCCGGAGTATTTGAAACAGATTTATTCGCTTCGTTCGGGGAAGATATTACAGAGAGGATTAGGGCGAAGATGGCCGAGATTGAAGCTAGCGCGCCATGTGGACTGAAGGATGCTGTAAAGGTCCAGGGAGAACGTGCGGTCAAAGAAGCGAACGCTACCGTTCAGAAAATCCTTCGCCGTGCCAGGCTCGCGATAAACAAGGAGCAAAAGGAAATCAGTCGCTCGCTTTCACCACAAATTCAGACCCGGCTGACACCCGGCTACGATGAAGCATCAGCCATTCAAGGGCGTGGAAGTGTTGCTGCACAGCAGGTATGAAACGTACTAGCATAACTGACTTAACTGCGATCAGCTGACCTCATTGGAAAGACATCATTTCGGGAGTTCTTGGAGGAGAACAAGGAAGAGATCTTCCAGGACGTCGCAGACGTTGTCGTCAGAAGATTGTCGACCGCTGCTGAGGCGGTCGGAGTGATTTTGAATACCGCAGTGGCTGAGCTCGCTGAGAAGGTGAGCTTCCTCGGTCCAATCGGAATCCGTTCACATGATAACAGTCGCCATCCTAATTCGCAGATCGAACTCAGTGTTGCTCTTCTCTGGGAAGGACCGACCGACAACATGCAAATGACAACCCGTAAGCAAGTCATTCAAGACATGTCGACTATCGTAGACAAGCTACGAAAGCTTTCGGATCAGGATTCAAATGAAGAGGAGCCGGGCGATATGAAGGTTGAGGATTAGGAGGTTTCTTGAAAGTGTACCACTGATTGCTCTCAACGCCGTTTTGACTTTCTTGGATATCGCATTGTAACAACAGCTTCTTGGGATTCAGTTACTTGTAGTTTTCGTATGGTGGTGATGCCAGCCTCGTATGCCTCACTGCAACTTATAGTATATAGTATAACAAACAAGAAGTTCGGCTGTATACGGTGTCACGTTCAGCACGACTAGAAAAGAAGGTGTCAGCGAACTCTCAAACCGAGGGGTGGTAAGTCCACTTACGCCAGTGCAGCAAAGAGTGATGCTTCCTGCGCCATTGCAGGCAATCTCGCCTGGAGCACAGGTGTCGGGGAAGAACACGGTACGCTGGATAGTAGTCAGAACGACTCTGTGAGTGGAGGTATTGTCGGGAGATAAGAAGGGTACGTACACAAGCACGTTTCTCGACTTGAGCAGGACTCGCGAGTACGGCGGTAGAGAACATGGCAAAGAAAAGAGCCTTCACGTTGAATTGCATGTTGTGCAACTTCGGTTGCTGAGATTGGTGAGTTGTGAAGATTCGAATTGAACTGAGGGATACAAGTCGTAAAATCTGGGGTATTATATACCAAGTTCTCGCAAAGTTTGAAGGCCATTTGCACCTGGCGTATCGCCGTTGGCAACCGGATTATGTCGAGAAGAACGGCAAAAATGGACCTTCATTGATTCCCTACGACAGGAATGGGGTAAATATGTTGAGTGATACTGCGATCTGCCAGAGAATGTACACTGTGACGCACATCCTGTGTTGTCGGCAACCCATGAAATAAGAGGTTTGACCAAAAGTGGAGTCTCTGCGCCATGAGGTGGTGGCCGCAGGTATGCGCCGCTTCCGAAAACAAGCTTCGGCTTCATCTCAGCGGAGAGAACTTCAGGCCCTAGGGTGCTCCGCTATGGGGTTGCGAGATGATCGTTTAGTTCGTTCATCGCTGTACACACTACACGTGAAGAGCTTGACGTTGGTATGCTGGTGGATAATACAGCGTACATCACGTACTATGCTCTGTAATATTCAAAGTATGATCAATCCACAGGTTTCGAAGATCTGTTGATGCAAGTAACCTACGATGTGCAACTGAGTAGGGTCCAAGAAGCTGCCATTGTTCATTGAGACACAAGACGAATTGCCGCACGAAGCACGACGATGTCGGCGTTTCGGCATGCAGTCCGCCTCTCAACCGAAGTTCAGAACGTTTAGACCTTTGCTTGTCCTTATGAGCACCACCGTTGTTGCTTCTGACTCCCATGATACTGGCTGTCCACGTACAAAGAAGATCAAGTTTGGGGGCCCCGTGGTCAATGCCAGCGCGATCTTGGCGACAATTGCACCGCCAGGATAACTTGAGGGTTGCATGATCACGGAGAAGCCTCAAACTAAGCACTTCATTTTACTCTGATTTAGTCACGGTGCGTTTCTACCAAATGTCTTCCTTGTCTATCCCGATGTTGGACGGAAATTCTACCAGAAGTGATCCTTTGTTTGTTGGCCGAGCACGGATGACTTGGTAATGCAATGTAACGGATGATTCAAGATTGTTGAGTGACCCTATATTTACCCCGTCACTGACTCTTGCCCGTAGCTGTAGTACCTACTAGTGCCGAGCGACCGTCTTTTATCTAAGCCAGCGGTATTTTTGCCCCGCGGAGTTATGTTGTGGGAATCAGATGACAGGATGCCAACGCTCAGGACGAAGACTCGTCTCGACGTGCGGGGGTGAACGCAATAGTAATGTCCGTGTTACAGTAAGTAGATTTCCTCTGTGACGACCATAATAAGAATGATATACAAAAATTCTTTGATATACTTCTTCGTCTAAACCACTCAGTGCGCTGCGCTCTTCGCAGCTTTTGCAGCAGCGTGCTCCTGCGTCCAGTACGTACCGTGTGGCCACTCATACCGTGAAATACTCTCCTTGTGCATCTCGATGCTGATGGATAATCGCAATCAACAACTCCATGCTGTAGCAGAGGGACGGAAAAGGACAAACCTGTAACCCTCGCTGTCGTTACTGGGGACGTTGTAGCGGCCGTTCTTGTTGATGGAGCAAGGGTAGAGGAAGTGCTCGTGGAGATGGTCTACGAACTCGAGCACGTTTCGCTCCATGGTTCCGGAGACGGCGATGTAGTCGATCAAGCTGAGGTGAATGACGTATTCGCAAAGACCGACACCACCGGCGTGGGGGCAAACGGGAATTTTGAACCTGAAGAAATCCGGTCAGATAAAGAGCGCGAGGAAACATAACGAGGTGCGTACTTGGCAGCCATGAGGAGCACACTGAGGACCTCACTCACGCCAGCAAGACGGCATGAATCAATCTGGCAGACATCAATGGCCTCCGCTTGCAAAAGCTGTTTGAAGACCATGCGGTTGTGGGCGTGCTCTCCGGTTGCGACGCCAATACCGTGTGGCTTCAAGGCTTTGCGGATGGCGGCGTGGCCGAGGATGTCATCGGGAGCGGTGGGCTCCTCGATGAACCTGAGTAGAATAGTGTTAGTATGTAGTTGGGGGTAAAGGGCCAGAATACGAACCAAGGCTTGATCTCCTCCAGACTAGCAACGTAGTCGATGGCTTGTGGGACATCCCAGACTTGGTTGGCATCGATCATCAACACGGAACCAGTTGGTCCAGCGTTCTTTCCAACAAGATCAGGACCATTAGGGTCCCGAGGAGCTTGTCCAGCGGGCAAGTATTGGGGATCATCAATGATAGACCGGATGATCTTTCCTCTCCTCAAATCCGAGTCGCGGTCTGCGCCAACCTTCATCTTGAAGTGGTTGAAACCGGCTTGAACAGCTTCCTTGGTGAGACGGGCGACCTTCTCATCGCTGTAGCCAAGCCAGCCTGCAGAGGTGACATAGGCAGGGTATCCGACCTCACGGACGCGAGCTTCGCGCTCAGCCTTGGTGGATGCCTTCTCCTTGAGCATGGTAAGAGCCTCCTCCTTAGTGATCGCGTCCGAGATGTAACGGAACGCGGTTGATGCAACAAGCTCTTCCTGGCGGTGGTCGTGTGAGTACTGTTTGGATTAAACATATGAGAGAACATACAGGTGTCATATCAACGATCAACTTCCATAAAGGCTTCTTGCGGGAGCGAGCATACATATCCCAAAGCGCGTTGTTGACGGCACCAAGAGCGATGTGGATAACACCTTTCTCCGGACCGATCCTGTAGAAAACACGTCAGTTTGATGTTGCGGTGAACGAGAGTGACGATGCGGACCAGCGAAGTTGTGGGTCGGAGCACAGGTAGTCCCATGTAGCACCCATGTTTGCGAAGAGCTCCTCAACATCCTTTCCGAGCAACCGCGAAGCAACCTCCTTGATCGCGGTGCAGACAATGTCATTACCGCGTCCAATGGTGAAGGTCATCCCGTGACCAATGAGGTCTGACGAGGTAGTGAGAGTAACGTATGCCGATGAGTAATCGCAGTCGGTGTTCATGGCATCAGTACCATCGCCCGTGAGGGAGGTAGGAAACCGTACATCTAAATACCGTGTGCATCAGTCATAAATTCACGTTGCTAGACACCGAAATAACGAATCTCACCATGCGTCTCGAAGCCAGTAATCTTTACAGACATGACTAGATATTTGAGAATAACGAGAAGAGAGGGAGATGTTTGGCTTTGGATGAAGGGGAAAGCTGTCTTTTATGAGGAGGTCATCTCAAGGGAGGTTGTCGGACCGCCGGCAATCCGGACCGCGAGGCGCACGGCGCTCTGTTGGCGGATCTTGCGCACTCCGGACCCTGCAAGCCTGGGTTGTCCGTTGCACTCAACCATTTGCCCATTGTTCTCCTCGTCGCTCTCGTGACAACTTGAACCCTCTCCCGTCGTCCCGCCCGGGCAGACAAAACACCCAAATATTACGAATTTACGAACTTCTTATTTTCTTCCGACCGTTACAGACTCACAGAACCTCTGCCAACTGTCATACGATGCTGAAGAACCTCACAGGACCTGAAAATAAGGTAAGAAGAGAGTATGACCGATCGTTATACATCATCCACTCACTCTTGCTCAATACCTCAAGATGGTTACCCCACCCCCTCAGATTGGACCCGTCAGGCATCATGTGCAAACTGCAGACGGGAAGACAATCCCTTGAGGACTGCGTCCACGCTCGCTTTATACCATGGCCTAGGGTTCTAGAAGCTCACCAGCCAGCAAGCACACGCGCCGCGGTAAATTGAGGGTCAAAATCAATGAAAGCTGTTGTCAATATCAGACTTATCCCAATTTGTTCACCTCATGCTTTGGCCCATGTTCACCGCACTGCAGGCTGCCTCGTGTTTCCTGGGAAACTATTGGGTAATATCCTACTCGCCCATGAGGACCCTCCTTGCCAAACAACTTTACCTACCCGAACAGGAAATGAGGTCCTTCCCTCTCCGGTGACTATTTGCGTCTTGTGGGTCCGCTCCTCATTTTTGGGCAAAAAGCAATTGCGCCTCTCGGTTAACGTCTGGCCACAGCCCCAAACCAATCCGCCCAGCGCTTCCCTCTCTAGAGAGCAAAGCTGCTCTGCCCTGCAGGTGGTATTTAGGAGCGTGCTTTGCGTTGGGCGAAATGAGTGAACTCTGCGTGGACCCTCGCACCTTCGCAAGACTATTGTCTTCCCCCAGCCGCCGTCCCCGCCCGTCGTCAAGGACGACAGCCGTGCCATTGTTCAAGACATGCCTCGATCATCAAAGAACAACACCAATGTGCGTATAAAGGAAACTGACAACAGTCGTCTGTCTATCCCTGACTTCTTTCCAGATACCCCGCAATCACCGCTGCGCGTTTTCTAACTGCGAAGCCGCCTTCCGGAGCCGGTCCGACCTTTTTAGACATTCAGTTGTTCACCTCGAGGACAAGACGATGTTGTAAGTGTCCTATATCACTGGACGATTGATACGAGGACTCAACGAGTGACGGTAAAGCCTAAAGTACTGTGACGTACCAGGTTGCAAGTACGCCACCTTGCAGAAGTCCAACCTGAAGACGCACAAGAACGTTCAGTGTGTTCATCATTCTACATCTCTATTAGATCTTTTGCTTACGGTGATGTTCCCTCAGCGCGAAGGAGAAGAACCGAACATGCCCCCACACCACTGTTGACCAAAAGACAGGAGAGACCACTCCCTGCCCGTTTCGCACTACCGATCCCGGGTCACTGACGCGTCATAGGAAGAAACGTCATGGGTATGTTCCTGCTGCACGATTTCGACGCAAGGGGAAGTCATCGGAGGGCAATGATATGGAGGTTGACGAAACCAGTCGTGAAACGTCGTGCAATACGACTGCCTCATCATTGTCAACTAAGGCATATGAGAAGGCAGGTTATCACTCTTGGGAGACCCTTCTGGTAAGCTAGGGCCTTTTCCCTCGTACTGCAGGCTATTGATCTTCCATACAAACAGTCTCAGGCCTCCCTTGCATCGCAAGCCCATGGCCCAATGCTTCACGGACGCCCCTTTGTACCTGCGTCAGAGGACGCTGAAATCGCCGCGTTCTTCGCCGAGCATGACGCGATGATTGATGCTACGCTATCCCAGGTGGAAGACTTCCTACGTACTTCGCCACACCCCATTGCATCCTTTTCGTCATCATCCGCTTCCGTTTCTCTACCACTGGAGGAGGAAGATCTGGCGCGTCCAGAGCAACTTCCCATGCTGCTCGCCTCGTCGTCATCATCTGTGTTCTCTCCGGCTGCTTCCCTGCATCCATCCATCTTCGACCAACTACAATTCTTTGAGAGCTCAGCGGATGCATCAAGTTCTTCAACTTCATCCCATTCTGTATCGGACTCTGGAAACATCTCCACACCGTCTCTACTGCCATCCTGGGGCTCCGGATCCGAAGCAGACCTGCTCGCCATCCCCGATGTCCCAGTCCGGATTACTGGGTTCTCCGAAGAAGACCTTGATATCTTCGGAAACGGCTCACCTTTCTCCGACCTTCTGGCGAAATATGGACTCGACATGGAAGACGGCCTGTAATGCACCGGCACCGCAGGCACCGTTCCACTGGCTGTTCCAGCTTCGCGCTCATAGGCCGAGGCTTGGGCTTACTCTAGAGGACTTGGTGATACCGACATGAGGATACCCAATACATCTCTCGATACCTCACTTGTACCTATTTAGATGTCGCCATAATTGCGGCTGTTATGCTTCCCATTCGATACGGGTTATTTTATCTATACCTTTAGCTTCACCTAACGTGACGCACCCTTCTTACTTTACTGCTATGGACAGTTGTATACCGTGTCGTTCGTACTCCGAGGTGTATTAGAGTGGCTGTAGTTTTACCTCATCCTCTTCATTCTTTCCTCCATTGGTTGAGGGCGTCACGCAGTGTAACAGTGTGTGACGGATGTGACGGCGCATGTCCAAATATTGCTCCCGGCGTGACTGAGGAATGTGAGCACGCGGAGGTCGACCTCGACGTCGAGCACGACGATCTTGCCCTCTTGATCACCCTCAACAACGACCACCTTCATCCTTAGCGAGACTCCTCCGATCATCGCTCATTTCCCGTATCAGCGCTTTCAGCTCCCCGCTAAGCCCTTTCCACAAATTTCCTGGGACGCTCGCTTCCCTGAGCCAGAGTCAGAGGGATGCTTCTGTCCACTATGACAATGCCCGTGACGAGGCGACGAAGAGGAAGGAGTGTTGACACTGGTGGCCTTGCTCTTGCGCTGAGCGACCAGACCCAAGGTCTAGGACATGGCTGGGGCGGATGGGAAGAAACAGAGACAGGCGAAACGAGGTGCGCATCACTTGGTTCCTCTTCAACTTCGAGAGTGCTCATAAGCGGGCACATTTATCAATAGGTATGCTGAGGTTTTGATAGATGTGCGTGCACATACCGAAGGGATCGTCAATTCAGGCTATGATAGGTATGTGGCCTAGCCTGATGATCGAATGGGTGTCCTAATCTGTGTATATTGGTTAGCCTTCCCTCTCCGAGTGTTTCCTCGTTTATGGCCAGCGCACCTACATCTCCCAATCCTATCTCTACGCCAACACCATACGTGGTTCATGACAGTCACACGCATAGTTGCGCCGGTTCTGCGGAAGGAGACCCCCTCCCCGATAGGCCGAGCAACACCGATTCATCGACACAAACTCCTTACACCAACTATCCACAGCCATTCCATTTGCTAGCCCATGAACCCAACAGGCGGAGGCTGATTGAGTCCCTATCGTCGTGGAACTTCGAACCACATAAACTGACATCCGATGAGGTGTTATGTTCCGCTCTGCTCCTTTTTGAGGCATTTCTATGTAGTACACCCGAAGGACTTGTGTGTGGGGTGGGGCTAGGTGAGTTTCTGCTCCTTGAAAGTCGTATCATGGTCTCATCCATCTGTAACTCGCAGATCATCTTCCGCCATTTCTATATCATCTACAAAACATATACCGACAGACGAACACATATCACAACTTCGAGCACGCCCTAGATGTTCTACAGGCTCTTTATCACTTCCTTAGTGAAGTTGGGGCCGTACGTAGCGTACTGTCACTGCTTCAGCAAGATGATAAGGACAGTGTGCCTTCTTCGACCCCACCCACACCGTCGATATTGGATGTTCTTTCGCAGGAGGATATCTTTGCGTTGTGTATTGCAGCTGTGGGACATGATGTCGGACATCCGGGACTTACCAACGCTTTCATGGTGAGTTAACCCCTTCCTAAAAGATTCATGTCTCATAGGTCGAGCAGAAAAACGCACAAACGCCTCTTGCGGTGCTTTATGACGACAAATCAGTCTTAGAGCAGATGCACTATGCTCTCATCCTCCAAGTGATGAGGCATACTGGGCTTGGAATCTTGTTGGATGGATCGACATCTCCGCATGGGAATACGGGATGCAAGAAGTTGATGCTTTCCACCATACTGGTTACAGATTTGAGTCTCCATGACCAGTTTATGCGGGATTTCACGGAGCTGGTAGAGAACCCTGGCCACTTTTCAGACCCTTTCAAAGCGAAAATGCTCGCCTGTCAGGCTTTGATCAAGTGCGCAGATATCAGTAACCCGGTAAGGATGTCACTTCGCCAGCGTTTCGTACTTTCTGACGTCCGGTTTCAAGGCACGTCCGTACACTGTTTCACAACATTGGGCAGCCGCACTCTCGTCTGAGTGGTCGTCCCAGGTGGTGTTAGAGAAACATCTCCATCTTCCACCGAGTGTTTATCCTTCAGTGGACGCACTGGGAGAGGCGAAGGGACAGGTGTTTTTCATTGAGCGGTTCGCCGGACCATTATTCAAGCTTATTGGCCGAGGTATTCCACGTGAGTGCACCCTGCATGGGCTAGAGGAGCAGGCACTTTAACATTCACATCATAGAACTCGAGAAGTTCTCCGCGCAGTGCCACGAAAACCTGACGGTCTGGAAGCAACGCCTAGAGCTATTCTCAAAAGAAGCCGAGAGCAGTCACGGGGAGAGCGAATCGCCCAAGTCTGGTCAGACCGTCAAGTTCATCTCTTCTCGGGTCACATCGCCCGAAGACTTCTTGTCCGCCTTCCCGCCGACCCTCCCCAAGTCGTTCATTGTCCCTGGGTCAACCTCGTCATCTAACTCCGACACTGATGACGAGACACCGTTGTCCATCGCTGCGCTCGATATCCTTTCCGGTTCAATACCCCTCCATCGTGGAGAAGATGCGGTAGGCCTGCCCGACGACGTGGATGATGGTGGCCCACCTGACAATGAGGATGGACAATCATTCTCAGGCTCAAGCGCGTATGAGACTTGCGAAAGCTCTCCGCCTGGATCACCAGAGTATCCAACGGGTCGCGTGGGACCCCCTCGACTCGAAATCACCACGTCTGCATCTCCGAAGCGAACTCACTCACGATCCCATTCTCACTCCCAGAAGCCACCACCGAATATCTCCTCACCGTCGTACCATCTGGTATCCCCTTCTTCCCACCATCGTGCCCCTAGCTTGAAGTCAAACCACTCTAACATCACAAGTACTACCTCTGCTAGCGTTAGCGCTAATGCAACTGCGGCCATTCGTGAAGCCTACAAGAAAAGCGTTCGGAAGAAGCCATCCACCAGAAGCTTCAATCGCAGTTCGTGGAATCCTCCTCCGACAGAATATTCGACCTTCGTCACCGCACCTGCATCTCCTCGACCTCTCCCTACTCCTTCCCCGCCGTTACCGCCAGTCATCTTCACCACCCCAGGATTCATCGGCTCGTCTGATGGTGCGGAAGCGAAGAGATATCCTCCCGCTGCCTCTGCTCTTCTTGCCGCACGATTCGTGAACGGAGAAAATTTGAGTCCATTGACTCCAGATTCCGGAACGACCGTATCGTTGGTCAGCCCGCTCACCCCACAGTCCTCTATTCCCTCCAACGCGACTGGCCGCGCGAAATCCGAGCATGAATTCGACGTGGGACTCCCCCTCTCCACACACTTCGTGGCGTGACCGTACAGTGGACGTGTAGGTGACAAGCAAATCCGCATTGTTTGGTTCTCGCGACATCAAGGTCTCGCAAAGTTGCTCCCACTTACTCCGACTACGAATGCAGCTGCACTCATTGTATCATCAATCACTCGAGTATTTCACTGGCCTATCTCCTCATCATTCACTTATCTATTCGATTCTATCTCCCAACACATGATGCGTTTTCACCGTTCCCTCACAGCCAAACTTGCTATATCAACAGTCCTCCCCCAATTCTTTGATCTCATTCACTCCCGAGGCGGGGTTTTCCAGGAGTGTAAAGGCTTCCACACGTCCCTGTTTCACCATTCGCTGTCTTTTTCTTTTCCTTGCTTTAGATACCCTCGTTCAAGTCAAAATGCTGTAGCTTTAATGTAGTCTCGTTGCTGACCTCGGCAGGAAGACAGTGGTTGGCTAAGAGCTTCAATGTATCCCTAGTCAATAGTTGACCGCAGAAGCTGAGTGTGGGAAGCACCGCCCCTTCAGTCACCCTGGCCTTCGCCGAATTTGCGAAGAACCCGCCGTCCTAGACTCCAAGCTTCAAGTTGGACCGTTATGGACCGCAGCGAACTCTTCGCATACGCGTCCGATCGCTACGACAATTGAGCGACGGGAGATATTCTTTGCTTCGCGACCTCAGCTTTCCAGGCTCACGGCTTGTCAATAGAGGAGACACTTGTCCCTCGCGCAGCCGCAGCATTAGCCACAAATTTAGACGAGATACCGGATTCTTCTCCCTTCTCTCTCATTGCTGTATATGCTCTCACTGGTGACTCATTCTGGATATTCCTGCTGACGGAATGTAACGCTTGAGCAACCTGTTCCGATGCCTGTATGGAGCGCGGAGAGGATCGACGGTATGCTGATGGTCCCATGTTCCCGCAACAAGTTTGACAGGATTGCATCCATTGGATATCTCATTGTTCAGAGACATGGGCTGGCACGATGATGTGGTACGGGAGGGACTGGTTGGGAAACAGCATGACATTCATCGTGTAAAGAACCATGTTACTATGATTCATAGAGCCTGCCAGTGTTGAGATTGCTCTGTTTCTTAGTGTCGAATGTCTGTTCTGTCCTTAACTTTGGATCAAATCGCACTTTTTACTGTGATGAAGCATTGGCATCCATAGAATTGCGAACAATAGCTTGAGCCATATTTGAAGTTCTGGGTCCAGGAATCAGTCTTAATTGCGATGAGATGTGGGATACATATCAAAGATATTCTGACGGGCAATACCATTGGACACACATCGCATGTTACTACCATGGAGTACCTCGGAAACTACTCGAGGTATTCAAATTTCCTCCTCCGGTTAGCTACATAAGGTAAGTCCGGTGAGCTCAGGAATACAGCACTCGCGGTGACGGGTGACGTACCGCAACACTGATCTGCTTGTGTACAACGCACAAATCTACATGACCTAGTGAGTCGGGCAATGTATTGTCGAACACAACCACCACTCACAATCAAGATACGACATCGCCGCGTTGTTCTCGTCCTCCACCAACATATCGCTAAAGTCAATCTCGGAGCCATCCATATTCTGGCGGCAGACGGCGAACTTGGGGACACGCCCACCACGCTGGAGAGCGCGGTGTGACAGAATGTTGCGGACTTGTGTCGAGAGTAGTGTGGGAAGATGTGGGAGATAAGTCTTGATCTGTGTGAGCGAAGAACGAGACTGAGGAAGCAGAGGGTACACACCATATTGCGGTCCACGTTGTTGATATCTTCGACGCCAAACAAGTCATTCAGGAGTTGTGGCGAGACACTCGCCCCGATCCATATCATCATCAGATCCTCGTTATCTAATCGTATATCCTGTCATCTTCTATTCTCTGTGAAGCAAATACAAGACACTCACCAACAAGATAAACACCATGTCCCTCCATGAATAGATGGCTGTCCCTCATTAATGCTGGGAAGTCAATTTCACCGGTCACTGGATTCGGCACCGCAATCGTCTCATGCAGATCGTGCAGAGCTAGCAGTGGCGGGTAGAGGGTCTGCATGATTGTCCGAGCAGGCATGGACATTAGTTTGTGTGACCAGTAGTTGCGGACATCAGCAGTGACACGGCCGCCTAGCGGGAGGTGAGGCTTAAAGCATGTGCACAGAAAAAGCACGCACCTCTCAGAGCTTTACATTTATGTATTGCCAGGGTGTAAACTGGTAACGCGCGAAACGCTTCCGGGATGATCAGCTATGGGTTAGACGTTGAGCTATATTCACATGAAAAGGCGTCATGGACTGACCTGTGATGGTGCAGTGGAAGCGGCGCAATTCCTTCGATATCCAAGTAGGATGGCAGCGCATCGCTCGGTTAAGTCATCTTTAATATGTGACAGCTTGTAACTCGGTAACCTTGATATTGCTGGAGGGAAGGATACGTTCAATCAGCATATTCCGGGTCAGGTAGAGATCATGACGCACCATCTCGAACCATATGTGATACCACGGTATCCATATCGGCAAATCTGAACACACTACCTGCCAATCCTCCCACCTGCAACGCAACATTACACGTCCTTACGCGCCTGTGTCCGTCCGCGGTTGTATACAACACTGCGCACTGGAGGTACGCGTGTTTGCGCTCGTCGAGGGTGTGCGTGTGTTCCAGGACAACAGTAAGTGCTTTGTCCGCGTCGATAGTCCCGAACTGAAGGTCTCCCGAGGAAGTCGAGGAGTAATTTCCCAGGTGATTCTGTACGCGAAGGCCTGCTGAAGATGAGAGGGTACAAAAGCAAACGTTCAAGCATGAGCAACGTACCGTAAGACGTCCGTATTCGCATTACTGCGTTGTAGACCGTCTTGCGTGAGATCAGCCGCCGAAGCTGCGAATCCAACGCTGGACTGTCTCGTGCAGGATCAAACCTGGGGTGCAAAAACAGCTCGCCTCCAGTTGTCGTCGAAACAACACCTGGTACCATTAAGTTAGTTGCATGCGTCGAGACGAATAAAATATTCTGAAACTGACCTATCGTGCCCACGTCCATAGGTTTGAACGGGCTGAGGAAGAGACTAACGCCAACACCTTCGTCAGCACATTGCACGCCTATGTCTTGCCAGGTCTCATCCCGCGGCTTAAATAACGACATCTCCTTCTCGGTATCGTATAGTTCTGTCTCATCCCTCGGTTGCAACGCTCCGATACCGATGTTTGGCGATGATGTCGCGAAAGCGATGACCTTGCCTCCACGCCCAGCCTGTTCAACGCCTCTCCGTAAGCGTATTTCGGAAGTTAGAACTCCAGTCCACTGACCAGAGCGGCTAAGCCTGCGACCAGCGCGGACCCAAGTCCTGCATCCGACATGGCGGTACGGTCATCACGTTGCATGATAGATGTGAGTAGTGGTTCCATTAGATGTCTGGCCTTGCGCAGTCAGCAAAAGCAGCAGTGAACTTGGAGAAGATCCATACCTTGACTCTTGTGGGTCTACGAATAAATCATCCTGAGATGGTACAAATACATCCTCCATATCGGGTACAACAAGCATCTGCGCCCTCTCAAGATTCGACTATGATTTTGCCGAAACAAACGCGGACACCGCAAAGCTGGCTGGTTATTCAAGAATCGAATGAACCATAAGCGGGAGAGGCGCACGCACATTAAGATTGTAAAAATGCAAGGTCTTGTCGAAGGTGATGATACAGAGGCGACTGTTTGGTGGGAAGCAGGGTTCGAGGTGAGACTCCGGGGCGGTGAGAGAGGGGCCGCCATAGAGGACATTGAGGATGGATCGGCAGGCCGCTGAAGTGAACCCGCCTCTGAAGGCGTCCATGGAGACATCGAGGATGATGACATAGTTTAGTGGTTGGGGTTTTCGATGACCAGTGACGGGTTCTGGGATGACGGGCTGGAATAATGGTTTCACGGTCGGCGGCGGGTGTAATGCCCAATATGTTTCCGGCACTACAAAGTCGACTGTGCCCTTGTTCAGTTCAGGACGCTCGGCGTGGTCCGTACGCAGGAGAGTCGCGTCTAGTTGACAGTAGTCGTCTGGGTCCACTGGGGACAGCCAGAGTTTAGTACGCGTTGTGAACGAGAGACCGCAATCCCTATGTACGACGCACCTTCCGTCTCATGCTCACACAAATTGCACTTCCACCTCACCCCGTTGTTCACCCACGTACACCATGCATTGATATACCCTCTACACTTCCCACACCGCGCCGGACCCGCCGTACTGCCTTCCTTCATCTCCACGACTGGCACAGGCTCTTCCCGAGGATCCTGGTCCGCGAACGGATGTACGATGGCGGAGAGTGGAATCTCGCATTCGTTTGCTAGTTTGGAGGAACTAGGAATGGTCCAGGTGGAAACTCGTAGGTATCTTGGGGATGAATTGCCTTGGGAGAAGTTAATAAGGGGAGAGTGCATGGAGGCAGAGGCGCGCACCCTGGTCGATGGTGGTGAAGTCGGTGGTGGACAAGGGAACGTGGCTGCCCGGGAGTGTCATGTAGGTGCTGTTCTCCCATGACTCCTTGTCGGCCTCGATGACCTCGACGGGCGAGGGCATCTGCTGTGGGTCTATCGCTGCCCGGAGACCTGTTTGCGATGAAACGGTGAGATTGTGCGGGTGTATCCTGGGAGACACGACAGACCTTTGTAGCGAAGTCCTGCGCTGTGTGGGGGCTGTGGAATGTGGCGAGATGAAGCATTGTGGGCGTACATATGTCCAAAGACTTCCTGGTCGTCCAAAGTCAAGAGAGGCTGGCTAGACGCCCATATCCAATGTACATTCTTATCCACCACACGCGTCTCATTGCTCAGTGAGTCGGACGGCGGAGAATATTCCTTCGTCGGTGTAGTCCTCCTCAGCGAAAGAAAACTGGAGGAGAATCTTATCCCATCTGTTGGGCCGGAAGCTCAATGTCGAGCCAGGTCCTTCACCCTGATTTTTGTGCGTCTGGCCACTCTCCCAACAATGCTGCCTGCTGACGAAGATTGAAGCTCGAGCAGCCAACTCCGATGCCTGTTTGGAGTGCGGATGAGATTGAAGCAGCCCTGTGCCCTCTCTTGCGTCATGGCCTAAAGGACAACGTCCAAATGTTTCTATCAGGCGAGATCCTGCCAGTTTGCAAGGATATTGACGACAGAATCCTCACATGGCCCATGTCAGAGCTGCGACTGGCTTTAACGTGTGTGTACACTGTAATTGCACCACGAAAGCGTACTCGACCTGCATTTAGTCCGACACACTTCGAAGCCCAAGCGAAAGAGCGACGAAGTGTCGCCTACCTTGGGAACGCAGGCTAGTGCGTAGTGTATCGCTCCTCCCTTCAGAATTCGACCTCACCATCACCCATCCTCAGACCGTGCAGCAGTCGTTGCAGCGGTTCTGAAATGCAGTTCTCCCTCCATCGCTGCCACGAATTCCACTCTGATAAAGTCGCAGCGGGACGAAAACCTCGACGCAGCGTACAACACACGGTCCCCTTCGTTAATGCCACCCCCTTTAACCCTCTTCCACGACGTGTCCTACCAGTTTCTTCAGGAATACAGCACCCCGACCGACACGATGGAATTCACAGCCAACGAGTTGGATGAGTCTTTTGATTTCGTGATGACGTCATCGCCCTACAACCTCTTACGAAGACGAGCGTCGTGACTGCCACTGACAACCCAGCATTACCGTCGTGGGTTCGACCACGGTTTTGGGCCAAAGCGAAAATCAGTCTCGGACAGGCGAAAGTCGCTGGTGCTACCTCCATCACACGTAGGTTTGGCGGCAGAGACCACATTCTCTACACATCTATCCAAGAACTGAAGAATGGCCTTGGGGGGACTGATTGTGATACATCCGAGCAAGCACAATGCGCCTACATATCCATTGGCTCTTCAGGCACGGTACCGCTCGATTGAAAAAATCATACGTCGATTATTGACTGCTTTTGTGCCAGTACGCTAACGCCCATGACAACAGCTGCTGCCCGTGCTTCCTGATGGAGCTCAGTGGCCATCACATCTCTGTCTGGGGGACGGTCTTCGCTGGCCAGTTTTATTTTGAACGCTTGGCGTGAAACTTCGTTCGACCGCAACCATCCTCAGCAGGAACGGGACGGAGCGATCTCTCCAATGGGATTCGGGAGGTGGCGAAGCCGGGGAAGTGCTTGCGAACGGGCATTGCGAATCTTCAGGTTTATTACAATCAACTACCATCTCCGGGATCCCCGTCTGTCGACCTTCCGTCGCACTGCTTCCCGTGGTGGCGTACCTTTAAGACCTCCGATGGCGTGACCCACGACATTGTTTACACAGAGCATCTGGCGGAACTCGCACGCGCGACAGTCTTCCTTGCCTCAGTACAGCCTGTGGATCAATCAGAACCATCCCGTGACCGTGTTGTCAAGTCTGTGTTTGGGTATGGTAAAACCGCACACGAGCGACTCGCCGCCGAAGCTCTACTACTGCGAATTCGAAGAGTCCCTTGGGATGTGGATGATCGTCATGGATGTCGTGTGGGGTGTGATTGACGATCGGGAACTTTCGGATGAGCAGAAGGCTGGTTTGAAGGATGTGGTGGTATCCTGCATGAGGATGGGCTTGTGTTTGGGTATCTTCGTTGTCCGAACGTCATTTTGCAGGACGGGAAGGTGATGTCGGTTGATTTTGACTGGGCGGGTGAGGGGGGCGTGGTGCGTTACCCATCAGGTATCTCGTTGATGAGAGACGTGGGTTGGCATGAGGATGTGGCACAGGTTGATTAAGAAGGAGCATGATATTCATCAGTTGTTGAAGGTATTCGAACTCGTTGAGCATTTGCATATTTTCCCGTTGGGGCCGGGTTCACCGCTCTCTTGAGATCTCCACGCATGACGAATCGTAAAACATGCAATACTATTATAGAGAACAAGGTATCAAGCAAGCAAGCAAACACACATCAAAACAAAAAAAAAGTAAAGAATAGCATGCGCACAAGAGCATCATCCTACATACACTGACACCCCTTCGAGGACGAGAAGAACGCAAAGAGAAGGAAAGAGTTTACGGGACGACAAGAAGAGGTATTGGTGGTCATACGAGTACAACAGGTGGAAGCTCGGGATCTGAAAAGTTCAGATGGCAGTAGGAGGTCGTGGCACCAGCAGGGTAACGTTGGAAACATCGGTGTCGGACGTATCGGAGTCGTTGGAGACGTTCTAGGAGTGCGGAATCTAGATCTACGTGAGAGACTGTAGGGGGGACCGTGCAGGATCATAGTGCAGTGTAGCTCCCTGTTAGTCAGGTCTTTATGTTAGAACATGAGGAAGGAAGGAGGGGAAGGTTGCGTACATATCCGGGCTTGCCAGTCCCCACTTCCCGTGGCGAGCGTACTCCCCGCTGGGTTCAGATCGATCGAGATCACTGCGACAAATAAGGTCAGACTACACCTTCACAACGGATAGCAAGCCAGAACTCACCAGAGTTCTTGTGTCCCTGTAGCATGCACTGCACCACCGCCGTCTTCGCGTCCCAAAACTGCACTCCGCGATCCTTGCTCCCTGACACGACCCACTGCCCGTCATGTGACACCGCAACACTCAACACATAGTCCTTATGTCCGACAAAGTTCATCGTGCACTGACTTCCTTTCTCTCCTCCGTCTGTCACGTTCTTGCCGTTCACGCTGCCGCTCCGCTCCCTGCCAGGTCCACCGAGCTCCTCGGGGCCTGAACCGGAAGCTTTGTTGAGTATGGGCCTGACGTCCCAGTACTTGAGCGTCTTGTCTAGCGAGCCAGACACGAGTCCCCTCCCGTCTGGTGTGAAGGCAACGCTGTAAACTGAATCCCTGTGTCCCTTGAGCCGTTCAACAAGCTGTCCCGTTACGACGTCCCAGATGCGAACGATGGTGTCGAGTGAACCAGCGGCGACGAGTCTCCCGTCGGGGGAGATGCACACAGAGGTCACGCCAGCGTCGACGTTTTCTGGCTCGTTGATCGTCACTGCGAGTTGACGGTCAGTTTAGTACTACGGAATATCAGACGTGCTACTCACAGATCTTGTTTGCACCACCTTCCATGTCCCAGATCCTCGCTGTCCGGTCTCCAGACCCAGACACGATCAGCCTGCCATCCCTGGAAAAGTCAAGCGAGTAAATCTCCTGCTGGTGTCCGTCAAATATGCGTCGAATCTTCCTCTTCGCAATGTCCCAGATCTAGCGAGGGTTGAGTAGTGATTAAAATAATTTCCAGCAGTCGACTCACTCTGATCTGTTTGTCCTCTGCACCCGTAGCCAAAAGTTTCCCGTCTGGCGAGAAGCACACACTTCGAATGTACAAATCCCCCGTCTTTGACGCATCCTCGTCCACAAGCACACTGTACGAGATTAGGCCAGGCTTGAAGTGACAGAGGACGCAACGCACCATGTTTTCGCTCCCGTCTTGGTATCATAAATCTGCGCTGTTCGGTTGCACCCTGTCGCGAGGAACTTTCCATCCGCGCTGAACCTCACACAACAAACAACACTGCAACGCGGTCAGGAATAGATGCAATTATGCTGAGTGGGAACGAACCTCTCGTGAAGAAGGGTATGCACCAGTCCAACATCCAAGCTTCTCTTTCCTGATCCACTGATCTCTTTTCCGTCCTTTCCAGGTGACGTCGGCGACTCTATAAGCAACAGTCAGCAATCAGCACTGGACGGCTATCTATGATGATTGCCCATGCCACTCCGCGGAGTGATCCCCGCGGAGCCGCCCCACATGCGCCCACATCTCTCAAACCAAGGGCATTGAAATGATTGCCGGGCCCAGGGAAAATCAAACAGAAATAGACACTCACCGTTGCCATTGAAGATGGCGAACCAATCGCTGCCCTCCTTCTTCAGCTCTGGCGGGACATTCAATGGATCCGAAGTGTCTATCCCACCCATCGGTGTCCTCTCTCTCTCCCGTTCAGATGGTGTTGTGGGAGGAATCCCATCACGTGGTGATGTTGGTTCCGGGCCTGGCCCATCCCGCGACATAGGTTTGCCGTTCGAAGTTTGTTGGCTGGGTCCTGCGGCGCTGGGTGTTGATGTGGACGGGAATGGCGGACCTCCACCTGCAGGCGGCAACTTTGGCGTCCCAGCGACGGAAGGGCCTCCTGGTGTTGGCGGAGGCGGTTGGTTGGAAGGAGGCGGTGGGCCTAAAGAGATCGTGTGAGGTGGGTGATGCATGTGCTGGATGTGGTGGGTAAAGGGAAGGTGGCCTGGTGGAGCTGGCAGAGACTGCTGCTGGGGCAGAGGCTGAGACTGGGATGGAGGAGCTTGAGACGGGTGAGACTGAGATGGCACAGAAGGAGGCAGTGAGGGGGAGAACTCTGTAGGGCCGATGTCAATGTCAGGGTTGCCAGATGTCACAGACACGACTCACCTCCACGATCCACCTTTCTCGGACGACCATCGGTGCTCTGCTCTGTCTTGATTCTCTTGACGCCCCTCTCATCTCTGAGGTCTCTGTCGCGGTCTCTCATGTCCCTGTCTCTGTCCCTCATCTCGCGCTCCCTCATCTCCCTCTCACGGTCCGCCCTGAGGTCTCTTGCAGGAAAGTCCCGTTCCCTCATGTCCCTGGCGTCGCGTGGATCCCTCATGGGTACATCTCTGTCTCGTTCACGGTCACGGATGTCTCTGACGTCTCGCATGGAGGCGTCCCTCATCTGAACGTCCCTATCTCGTTCTCTGTCCCTCTCCCTGCCGTCCCGAAAATCCCTCTCGGAACCAGCACCTGGCGGCCCCCTCTCCCTGTCACGCTCGCGTTCCCTCATGTCCCTGTCCCTCATCTCGCGCTCACGCATATCCCTCTCACGCAAGTCTCTTTCACGCTCCCTCTCGCGCTCGCGTTCTGGACGTCCGTAGAATGGGTCGCCGCCGGGACCGGGAGCGTAGGGGCCACCGGGGCCCGTTGTGGCAGGTGGGGGAGGGCCAGAAGGAGGGCCACCGCCGACGCCGAGACCGAGTGGCGTTTCTGGGAGATTGCTGGGGGCGGCGGGTCCTGTGGTGGAGGGGGGCGGGGGCAGGGCCGCATTGGGATGGGCCATGGGGGTGCTGAGGGAAAGTGAGAGTGCGGATGGACGACCTATTCCGAGAGCCTCGCCACGGTCGCGGTCACGATCGCGGCCGAGGGAAGCAATGCCTTCGCGAGGAGGGGGAGGACCTGATGTTTGCTGGCGAAGGAGGGCGATCTCTGCACGCAACGAGCGAATTTCGTCTTCGTACTGCTGGCGGATCTTGCCATGCTGTGTCTCGAGCTCGTAGAGGGAGGAGCGGATGATGTTGAGTTCGTTTACCTGGCCTGTGACTGGGGGGACGTGTGAGTGGATGAGGGGGAGAAGGGGGGGAGTGCGCACCCTTGTTTTCAAAGTCGTCGCTCTGCCCTCTCAGGATGTCAATTTCGCGTGCGAGGAGGTCGAACTCTGTGCGGATGTTTTCGAAGGACTCGTTGAGCCTGCCATGTGCATGCTGGATCTGGGGCGGGCCGACGCCTGGTGGCCCTGGCTGAGTTCCTGCGCCTGCTGGTTGGAGATGCTTGTGCTGCGGGGAAACGATGAGTGTTTTCTATGTTTTTTGAAGAAAAGACGTACGTTGTAGATGGAGGAGGACATGGGAGCTCTGAGAGAGAACAGAATTGATCCCAAGGCGCAGGGCTTTGCTTATATCATACAGCGTCTATCACACCCCAGATCTCATCTCACGATTCCGCCGGCTTCTCCTTTTCGGGTCATCGGTCTGGGTCCTCGCAGGCATCAATCCAAACATCCATTGCAATATACATATAACACAAATCGAGGAACTGCACTCTACTGTAAAGTAAAATGTCGGTAAACCAGAAAAATCAGATACGTCTTCAAAACCACTCACACAATTGTGCTTTAGCAGCAGAACAATCTTTGTGACAGACTGGCTCTGTGCCATCCTCAGAGCGACTGTCTCAGCATCCTGCTCAGGAAAGATGTGGGAAAGTACATGACCCCAAGCTGGTGTCATCAGTTGGGAGCAATGCATCCTACAATATTCCCAGAATGCAGGATAGAAGCCCGCTGTCTCCCAGTCGATGATGGCTGTAATTGTCGAGCCTTCAACGAGTATATTCTGCGGTAGCAAGTCTCCGTGGACAAAATGGATCGTGTCCTCGCGTGGGAAACACGCAAGGAGCTCATCAACGTACTCGCGGCAGCATAAGTCGCAGAGGAAGCCTCGAATATGGTCGAGAAATTCGCCGACGCTCGCGAAGGCGCATGTGGGGTGATAGGGCCAGGGCATAAATCGATTCCTGTACGGCCCTCCGCTCACAGAACCAAGAGTACTGCTCTTGATCGAACGCATCTGCTGAAGCACACCCTTCAGTTGGCAGGCGACGTGATCAAGTTCCGTTGGCGTCATCGAGTCAATCACGGTATTGAGAGGCACACCGGGGCGCTCCTCCATAGTAAACCACCAGATATTGTCTTTGCCACAGTGAAAAGGATCGACGAATGTGTTAAGAAAAGGTGGATGATGGAGGACGCGTGGCGTAGGGACAGAGAGCCTGCCATAGATAAACAGCATAGCGCAAACCTCCTCCTCGAAATCGGCCAGTCCAAATTTCACAACTATTCCAGGAAGGTATCGCGAAATGTTATGGTCACCAGAGTAGATGCGCTCTAAAGCTGAGAGAGCTGGAACGATGGGGGCTTTCTGGACGATGGTTGGCGGGTGTCGGGACTGCATTGAACTATCAATTACACAGTGCAACGCAAACCAAGGAGCGAGCTAACCATGACGAAATCAATACCACGTCCAGACAGAGGGCAGTTTGTGAGTCGTATATCACCGACGCAGTTTGGATGGTCAAGAAGACCGACGGCGGCCCTGGTCCCAAATCAAGGAGGCGCCCAAAACAGGTGTTGCCGAAGAATCGCCACAACGGCGCCACTGGCAAGGCAACCCAGTCCAGCTCCCAGTAAACACGTCCGCTCATTTGTTTGCAGGTTCCTGTGTACCGACGAATGTGGGGCCGAATCTCGCCATTCAATCAGCGCATTCATAATCCCCCTTTCTGTTTTTCCAGTCCGTAGACTTGGCAGTTATAACGCTAGTCCAGCGTCTGGCTTCGTTGACAGGAAGACTTCTACCTGAATTGTTGGCTACCAGGATCCAAAGGTCCTAGGATACGAGGATTAAATCAAGGACTCACCCCACGCTGTGTGCATGCCGTAGCACATACCTGTGCCCAGCACTTGGGCCTTGTCAATCTGAAAGGGTGGTTTGGGAGTAGGGTACCAGTGCGAGGGTGACGACACTTAATTTTCCACCCAACCCCTAGTGTCAGGATGATGATTGCTACCCTCGGCGAGCCGTAATGGCTCTTTTGAGGTATGTGTGTCCATCGCCACGGCTACAGCCATTCTAACATACCAGATAGCTCGAATCTCTTTGTTTCGTTTCGTTACTCTCTGGCTGTGTCGTAGCCGCGAGGGCGTTCGCAACTTCGCTCATTGCCCACGGAAGAGCATGTCAAGCCAAGGAGAAGATGGAAGGAAACGAAAGATACACGACTCGCAGACGCTTCATTTCGGTATAAAATCCCCTCACTCGTACATCAGCATCCCCACTCAAGCTACCGTATCAACGTCGATTAACATTACCACCGCCGTCCTACCTCCATCCTCCTCTCAAAAACCTTGGTGCGTATCACCTCAAATGCGCACAGTACTGTCCACCCAACTCACAACCGTTCGAAGCATAGGTATGGCCGGACAGTTTTACGATCTCTCGCCCGGGGGTAAATTATACCCAGATGACAACAGCACGAAGCATGTCTTTTTGCAGGCCGATGGTAAAACCTCAAGCGGCGATCGTCATGTCACTTTGTTTTGGATCAATGGCTATGACCGCACCGCCAGTGTGAACCTCAGGCGGGTGGTTCACCTCACCGGCGGGGTGGGAAACTATCACTTCCTCTCTCCCTCGGTCAAGATTCAAGGTGAAAGCTCTGTATCGAACCACACCTTATACCAACCCGGAAAATTTACGCGTGCTCAGCGCGACCAGATCCTTGCATTTGCACATGCCATCCAGTTCGAACGCAAATCCGTGGTCAACAATTGCCAGACCTGGATGCGTGACCTCTTTGTGGCTATGCTGAGTGCCGGCTTGATAACCCAGCAGCTCTTCGATCACATTGACGCTGCGGTCCAAATAGTAATGACGATGTGGCGAGCGGGAATGTGTGAGATTCACAGTCTCCAGCATACAGTACTGTTGCGCTCCGAAGTATAGACAACATTTTCTTTATCATGTCTTCCCTTCTTCCACAAGCCTCAGTCTGCGTGCCCCCAGTGATAGTGCGACAGGTGTCACCAATGCACGATAGTATTGCTAGTGCCGTCATCGATAATTCTGAGCGGAAATGCTGCGTCGCCTTTTGGATGTAGAGAATGATGGGATTCAGAAATTGACTGAGGGCCACTGAGATGAGACAAACGACCAGCTTCTCATGGATGTCGGGTTCGGGTTAATAATGCTCATGCCCTATAGTTTTGTATGTGCGACGGAGGGTGCTCGCGTGCTAAATCTGCGCCTAGACCCATTGTTCAGTTACGAGGAAACGGTATGTCTGCGCTTATTGATAATTTTGAAAAGAACCCCCTTGCAGAGCGCAGTACGGGCAGCTATGTTGAGTCATCTGTAACACACAGAAAACAATCACCCTGACTCTTTGAAGTGGTTACTACCGCCACCGCCCCCCTCCGTCCTTCCCAATCCGTTGCGGCGGTCCATAGCCCGGTCCTCGAGCCTTCTTCGCTCCATCCACGTTCTTTTGAGCCGTCTTGGATGTCGACGATGTAAACTCCAGATGGCTACGTTTTCCCGCGTTGGCCTGTTGCTGTTCGGATCGTTGCTTTTGGTACTCGGCTTCGACGTGTGCAAGCACAAAATAATAGACAAATCCTGTTTGAGATGCTCCGAACGACAGACAGAACCTCGATAAACATACCGATTTTGTCTGCGTACCACTCTCCTCTCACGTCCTGCGGATCCCAGATTTCCTTCGGAAAATTCGTCGTCCGCTCGTCCACGTCTACAAACTCTACTAGTTTCGTGTACAGATGCGGGTTGCGGAATGACCGGTTTGCCATTAGCGAGTCATTAAAGTGTCGTGGATTGGTAGGATCGCGCTTCAGTTGGTGGAATTGAGCTAGCTTCGCCTGTGAGCATGTCAGTCAAATACAGTAGTTATGGAAGTAAAATGAATACCTCGACTTCCGGGCTGCAAGGACCAGTCAGTTCCGGTGGTATTCCCCAGTCCGTCTGTCCAGGAATCGGTGGCGGTCGGAGTAACGCGCGAATACGTGCAAGCTCTTCGGGCACCTCAAGAGCATCCACGCCAGGCATCGATGCCTCCTCATACTCAATAGCCTTCGAAACAGGTTGTTCGTCGTCCGGAAGTCGCGCACGTGGCTGAGGCTTCTTCATATGCGCCGGACGCTTGATAATAACCTGAGCCTTGGACGGTCCAGCTAATCACAGCGTCAGCACCAGCACCAGCACATACGAATGAACACTCACCTTCCGATTGAGCATTAGTATTCAAACTCTGACCGGACTCCTGCCCAAGAGAAAAAAGAGAATGCGAGCAAAGAGGGAAACAGGGATCTATGCGGCGCGGGCAATGAATTCTCTCACATCAGCATGTCGTTTTCGCTTGAAGGTCTCTGTGCCCGGCTGAGCTTCAGAGTCGCTTTGCGAGTCGTCTCCATATCCGCCTAGACCTGATTACATCAAGGACTCAGCTATGAATGGTAGAAAGTCGCAGAACGAGAACTCACCTGGTAACATGGTTGGTGGGAAGAGATGAGTGACAAATAGACGCCAATTCAGTCTCACTTGTACCACAACCACCTAAATTATGCGCCTACCCATTTCATTG
This sequence comes from Cristinia sonorae, assembly GCA_021029105.1. Classification (NCBI taxonomy): domain Eukaryota; kingdom Fungi; phylum Basidiomycota; class Agaricomycetes; order Agaricales; family Stephanosporaceae; genus Cristinia; species Cristinia sonorae. Next base: position 8,383 of record JAEVFJ010000046.1, on the reverse strand, counting down.
CTTTCACTCTCGTTGCTATGTCTATCGAGCATCATATCAGCACAACAGTCCGCAGAAGAACAGATCACATCCTTCTTCAATGCCAATACGAAGTCGGACACCACCAGCGGAAGCGGCCATACCAATAACTGGGCTGTCCTTGTCTGTGCATCTCGATATTGGTTCAACTACCGAGTACGTCCTTTCTGCTCCCCATTTACTGCCCCTTGCCATGAACATTCCTAGCACATGGCCAACGCCCTGGGCATGTACCGTACTGTCAAACGCCTAGGAATTCCAGACTCGAATATCATCCTCATGCTCTCTGACGACGCGGCGTGTAATACGAGGAACAAGTTCCCCGGGTGTGTGTTTGCAAGCGCGCATGGACCCGGGAGGGCTACGGGAAAAGGAGGAGGAGGGCAGGATAGTTTGGATTTGTATGGGGATAATATTGAGGTAGATTATAGAGGGTATGAGGTGACGGTGGAGAACTTCTTGAGGGTGTTGACTGGTACGTTCTTTCTGAGCTGAATCTATCCCTTGAGCTGAAATCTTGTGCGCAGGAAGAGTGCCGCCCTCCGTACCCCGCTCCAAACGTCTCCTCAGCAATGACCGGTCCAATGTCTTTATATACATGACAGGACACGGCGGGAACGAGTTCCTCAAGTTCCAAGACGACGAGGAGATCAGCGCGTTTGACATTGCAGACGCGTTGGAACAAATGTGGCAGAAGAAGCGGTACAGTGAGGTGCTGTTCATGATTGATACCTGCCAGGCGAACACGATGTTTTCAAAGTTCTATTCGCCGAACATCCTTGCTACGGGATCCTCTGAGATGGACGAGAAGAGCTACTCAGTACGTGCCGGTGTTATTTAACGCGGTCTTTTATTGATAGTATTGTCAGTTTGAGAACGACAATGATCTGGGTGTGGCAGTAATCGACAGCTATACACACTACGTTCTGAAGTTTATGGAGGGCATTAATAAGACCAGCCAGATGACTATGCAAGACCTCGTAAGTCTTCTTCCTGGTATACACATTCTCTGACTAGACAACACTCCACAGTTCAACACCTACTCGTTCGACAAGTTCCACTCAACGGCAGGCGTCCGCTCCGACCTCTTTAACCGACCCCTCGACAAGACCTATATTACTGACTTTCTCGGTGGCGTCTCCCAAGCCGAAGTCTTAATTCCTTTACCGCCCTCAGATCCACCCCTCGAACCGGAGTCACAACACGAATACTCTGCTGCCCCGGCGCCCCATGATTTCAACACGACTTCGGAGCCGAAGGAGGAGGAGGTGTCTTTGTTCCCGGAACTGGCTACACATCTGCTGGACGACGCTGAGAAGAGCACACTTCGTGCGTGGACGTCTACGGCGGTGCTGTTGGGGTTGGTTGGTTGGGTTGCGGCACGAAGGAGTGCTTCAGCTAAAGCATCGCCATAAGCCAGATTTCATTGGAAGGGATATATATAAATGCATAGTTATCTGCAGCCACCACTTCGCGCGTGACATCATGAACACTTTCATTGAACTACACCCAAGAATATCCGAGTTCCCCCTCGGCCTCCCGTCGGGGCACATTCTCCGGATGCTCACGATGATGACAAGATCTAATAAAGCACCGCATTCCCGACGATTCATGTACTTTGTCAACGTCTAACGTCAGCTCAACAGCACTGTTGAGCTCGGACCGAGGGCGGACCGGTCAAATAGACGCGATGATGTAGACCCACGTGACTTATGATCACTGATTTGGCGAAGTATAAACTTGAGCTCAAGATCCTCCGAAAGCCTCCTTTTCTCTTTTCTCATCCACCATCACTCCCCTCTCCATCCTCAAATTCAAACATGGGCATCCTTGATATCGTCCCCGTATGTCTTCTCGTTGATCTGCTCAATACCGCAATCCAAACACTTATCGATCGTCTTTTAGGCTGGTGTTCTGACTGGCGACAATGTTCGCAAGCTCTTCGAGTACGCGAAGGAGAACAAGGTGTGCAGCGGAAGTCCGACTGCGACGCTCTCTACTCATTCCACCGTGCTGCTTTTTAGTTTGCTATCCCTGTAAGTTCTGCCCCTAGAGTTCGTCGCGAGCCAGAGTTAAGACCGCACGCACTTGCTCTGTTGTTTTAGGCCATCGTACGTGAATCTCCTCCCAAATCGCGTCACCATAATTCAAAACCCGTCTTTTAGAACGTCACCTCTTCGTCCGTAGCCAACGCCGTGCTCGAGGCCGCCCGGTGCGTCCTGCGTTTTCATAAGGGGGCGAGGAGAGCGATGATTAACCGTTGGGGACGGCGTTAGAGACATCAAGTCCCCCATCATTATCCAGGTCTCTCAGGGTGGTGCTGCGTACTTTGCCGGAAAGGGTCTGGCGAACGATAAGCAGCAGGCTTCGATTGCTGGTGCTATCGCCGCTGCTCATCATGTCCGCTTGGTTGCCAAGGAATACGGCGTGTAAGTCTCAGTTCCGTTACATGCTACGATTCTGTTCAAGTCAAATCTTCGCGAATACAGTCCAGTTGTGATGCACTCAGATCACTGCGCTGAGAAGCTCCTCCCTTGGTTCGACGGTATGCTCAAGGCCGACGAGGAATATTTCGCTCAGCACCAGGAGCCCCTCTTCTCCTCACATATGCTCGATCTCTCCGAAGAACCCAAGGAGAAGAACATCGAGACGTGCGTCAAGTATTTCAAGCGCATGGCACCTATCGGACTCTGGCTCGAGATGGAGATCGGTATTACTGGTGGTGAGGAGGACGGTGTCGACAACACTGGCGTCGACAACTCCAAGCTTTACACCCAGCCTGAGGATATCTTTGACGTCTACGACGCGCTCAGCAAGATCAGCCCCAACTTTAGCATTGCGGCTGCTTTCGGTAACGTTCACGGTGTCTACAAGCCCGGCAACGTCAAGCTTCACCCTGAGTTGCTCAACAAGCACCAGCTCTATGCAGAAGAGAAGATTGGTGGCGGTGCTAAGAAGCCATTGTAAGTGCCCATATCTGGCGGCTAGCTCCTCGAGCATTGACATTGTTGATGTTGCCAAGGTTCCTTGTATTCCATGGTGGATCTGGCTCAACCAAGGAGGAGATCAAGACCGCTGTTGAGAACGGTGTCGTCAAGATGAACGTTGATACTGGTATGTCCCATACCACGGATGATCTGCATGAATCTGCTGATTTGATTGGTCGTAGATACCCAATTCGCCTACCTCGCCGGTATTCGAGTATGCATCTTTTCTTTTGCTATCTGCGCCGCAACTGTGCTGACCCACCGTGAACAGGACTTCATCCAGAACAAGGCTGGCTACCTCCAGACCCAGGTCGGCAACCCTGACGGCGCCGACAAGCCCAACAAGAAGGTGCGTACATCTAGCTGTCAGGAGAGCGGGTCAAACATGTTCTGACTTGGCTGTCTGCTTAGTACTATGATCCCCGTGTCTGGGTTCGTGAGGGCGAGAAGACGCTCTCTGCGCGTGTCAAGGAGGCTTGCTCTGATCTCGGAAACACCAGTACGTCGAGCCTCACCCTACTGTAGGCAATCTTTGACAATATCCTCGTGGTCAAGACCGTCTGTGAATACCGGGGAGGCAACGAACAAAAGGAACGTTAAGTGAAGCTATGTAGATAGAATCACCATCTTGTTGGTTGAATCAGCGTGAAGGGGTCAGTTGAACAAACTAAGCAATGGAATGAATGCAATGTAGTCTTTCGTGTAACACTTGTGTTTGAAATATCAATAGACAATTGTATCTGTACTTGACTTCGAAATTGGATAGAACAATTTACAGCAGGCCCCCGCTGTGTTCTAATCTAAGTCCACAGGAAAAAAGGCGGTTAATAAGATGGTTAGTTCTGCCCCGAGTTTGAAACCACAGGTAGAAAGGTGATGAGTTTACAGTTTTACAACCAAAGTGCACACTATTTGTTAGAAAAGTAAACAGGTCATTTTCACATTCAGCACTTAGCTCAATAAGTAAGCATACATTACAATAATAATCCAATAAAAACGTCAGTTTTAGTTCCTAAATAAAACTACATTATGAACTTGGCTTAATGGGCCGATAAACGGCAGGTACAATTCCTGAGTAAAATATACTCTGAGTGTTCCTTGCCTTTGTAAGATATACTCCTGGTTACGATTGCTGAGTGAAACAAAGAAGAATTACAATTCCTGAGTGAAATGAAGAAGAATCGTTCTTGCCTGAAAACAGGTGCAGTGACCATGAGCGGACAGAAAAAAGTGCCCAAACTGTGGGAAAATGGTTTGTATTGATCAACACAACCAGTACTATTAGCGCTATTGTTAACCGTGGGAAACTCTTCTTTCCAGCAATTCCAGGGCTCTCTACTGTCACTCCCTCCTTGTAATCGACTGTTCTGAGTATCTCTAAAAATCATAACCTATATGAACTCTTATATCCCTGCTCTGATTGTGTTTTGATTGGGTGGTTGTACCAGGGTACTGTAATCAGTTCCAGAGATCATGGGCGTTTAGGCCAAATCTGAGTGGTAACAGGTGGACGTCTTGCATTCCTCTCTTTTCATCATGTTTAAAAATAATCTGAGCACATCTGAGTACTCTAACATGCATATTAAGTGGCTTCCTAGCTTGGGTTCTTTATTGAATGAGTTGTGGAAGCTCTACGGCGTGATCAGTCCCATCAATACCAGGGCGCTGATTTGGCAGAATATTCCCACAGTTAGCGTTTTCCCACCTGTTAGCACTCACACCTACCTCCGGACCACCAACCACCACCATTTGCAACTGTGGGAACTCCATAGAGTTCTCCTCTCACTGTAGATAGCATGTAATAATGTACCAAGTTAATATATTTCCTTTTTTGATGTTCTGTTATCTCTGGAGTCTGAATCGCCGATTCCCGGAAGATGCCGAGATTGGGCGCTTATGTATTAAAACTGCCTCGCTGGCAGTTTTTCCTTCTTTACCTGCTCTTTGAACTCCAGTAGATTCACGTAATCCATCGAGAGGGCCCCTCGTGGTGATCCTGGGTTCAAAGAGGGCCTCTGGGCTTGACCACTACCTTGGTCCTGGTCCTGGGTTGTAATTGTGTTCGCACATCCATTCATGGTTGCCTGGCTGTCCTATCTGGCTTAATAGCCTTCTGCTGCTGCTGCTAGCTTGCTAGCTCATACCACATCACTTCACACTGTTTCTGTCCTGTTTCTTCTCCTTGTACTTCCTCTTGACTGCCCTGCTAAGTACTTTTCCTTTTCTCATCATCCAATTAATGCTGACTTCTCCCCCCCTTTCTACAGTGTGGTATCCCCTCTTCAAGCTGTTGGAGCTTTCTTCTGGCCTCTGCTGGCCTAGGAATGTCTGGTGAGTGCTGAGATCATTGATTCAATGTCCAGAGGACTGATCTCTTCTCCAACTCTTGGTTGTCTTCCTGCAGACCTTCTGTCTGATTCCTTCAAGTTCTTGGGCTGTCTGTGGGTGAGCTGTGGGAGCTAAGGCTTATGGTGAGTAGTTTTTTGCTCTTTTTTGTTCAGTTTCTGATTCTTGATGTAGACTGTTACCTTGCTGGTATGATGGGCTGTGGCCCTGCTGGCGCACTAGATATACAGTTTGATGATGTACCCCCTTCTCCCCCCCTGGGCATGGGGCTGACCAGTGTCCTGTACAAACACTGCTCAGTCCCATGTTCTGTTCTCCTTTTTTATTTTGAATATTCTTTGTATTTTCTGGACTTGGATAAATCTGTACGCACTTGAACTCGGATTCAGAGGGCGAAGCCATGCCGGATTGTGTAAGGAGGGCGAAGCTACGCCCCTGCATGTCACCGTGATTGAATGCACAGTACTAGGGCTTTATTGAAGCTAAACTAAGTTGTACAATCCGCTGAGAGTCTGAGGAGGAAAGAGAGAGGGCGTCTAGATCAGTGAACCTCTACAGCTGATCCCAGAGACTCTGGCCCGCTTCCTCACTCATCTGCACTCATCTGCATTGATCTTTGCCTTCTCAACCACATCCTACATTGCTCTGTACCTCTATTTGTGAGTAATAGACTCCAGATTTCCTCTGATGAATGCTGATCTCCAATCAGCTGGCCATGCCCTTCGTATTCCCAGCACGATACCAGATGGAGTTTGCTGAATCTGTTCCTCTGGAATTTGAGAGATTTTCCCCGCTCTCTTTTCAGTTTATTGACTTCATAACTCTTCAGAAATTCTCTAAGGGCCAATTCTTCATAACAAGACTTCTGTTCACTGGAGAGAAGGGCGCTGAGCGTCTTACTTTGAGCATGTACTTGGACATCCAGCATCCAAGTCACAGATTCTTTGGCGGGTGTCTATTTGCTCTCACTAATGGTTGGCTGTTGTAATCTGCTCATGTCAGGATATGCTCCCATTAAGTATCACCTCTGGACTGAGGGAGCAACCACAATCTTAATGGATCATTGTACGTGCTTTTCCAGTTTCTGCTACTGCACAACTCATATGACTCTTAGAGATTCAACGTATAGTGGCCTATTTGTTGAACAAATACCTGACTATTTGCTGCAGCCAGGCCAGACCCTGGACTCTCAGGCAACATGAAGCCCTCTATGAATTGGCAAAAATGTACATGGAAGGATGTATTCCTGACAACAGACAGATGATCCCGGAGACTTCTGTCTTCAAGACCCTGAAGTAGTCTATCCACATCCTTCTGCGGGCCGTTAGGAAGATGATTGCCTTCTATTCACTTCATCACCGCCCCAAACTTGCTGGTCTTCTTTTCCGTCTCCGTTATTACCGCATTATTTTTTTCCAACAGGTATTCTTCTTACCTTAGATACATGAAGTTCATTGACAATGCTGAGTTGATGTTAAATTACTGGCACAATGTACTAGGATACAATGTAGTGATGGAAATGTTGGAGGAAATGGAGAAGGAGAATGAGAATGAGGACGAGAAGTATGAAGACTATGATAATGGCTAGTATACTGATTTTTGTATTCTTTTTTCTGATGATGTATCTCTCAACTGTGTGTTCTATTAGCTTGGGTGGATCAGAATGGGTTTCTATCTCATAGAGCTGATTAAAAAGTACTCTGATAGTGATTCTCAAAAACTGGTACTGGACAAAAACTACATAGGAATGTACAGGTAGTCTTGAATCTGGCCTCTAGCAAGGAGAAAAGCACAAGCAGAAGCAGATGTTTGAGCCCTCCATGTGTCCTCAATCAACAAGACCCCAGCTGAATCTCTGCACAAGGCCTCAATCCCCAGCGGTCCTTTCTCCTCTTTCAAGGCAACTATAAAAGTCTGGAAGAATGAGTAGCTTACAGCCAGCTTATCTTTGAACGTCAACATTTTCTTGATGCAGCGGCAAATAGTCAGTCTCTTTTCCTCCGGAAAAGATTCCGTAGATTCCAAAAAAGAGGAGATGGCATCAAAAAGAGCCAAAGAAAGATAAAGAAAGGGTTGAAAAGACTGAAAGAGTCCAAAGAGCTCTATCATAGAGGCCCAGCAGACCTCAGAGCCTGCGCTGGCCAGATCCCAGTCTTGAGCTGAAAACCTTTGCAGGTGTTGATAATTCAGTTCCATGAAGAACCGTATCTCAACTAAGTTTTTCAGCAAATAGTCAATGATGAGACTAAATTGGAGCTCCATAATATCTAGGCAGAAACTTAGCAGCAATCCCGCAAACGGAGGTGTAAAGACAAACCTTCCTTGGTTGAAACCACAACATCTTGAGCAGGGGGCAATTTGTAGACTGTGTTGTAGTGGACCTCTTGTACTCTAAGATATTTAAAAAGTTCAATATGATCTACTTGTAAATAGACTTTTAAGCAGGACTTGTAAGCTCTATGAATTGCACAAATTTTTGTGCTATCATTCTAAAAGTTGTGCAATTCTTAGAATTTAAAAATGTTTTGATACCAGGAGTATATCTTACAGGGAAAAGGAACACTCAGAAGTATATACTACTCAGGAATCGTACCTGCCGTTTATCGGCCCATTAAGCCAAGTCGTTCTTGCCTGAAAACAGGCGCAGCGACCGTGAGCGGACAGAAAAAAGTGCCCAAACCGTGGGAAAATGGTTTGTATTGATCAATACAATCAGTACTATTGGCACTATTGTTAACCGTGGGAAACTCTTCTTTCCAGCAATTCCAGGGCTCTCTACTGTCACTCCCTCTTTGTAATCACTTATTCTGAGTATCTCTAAAAATCATAACCTATATGAACTCTTATATCCCTGCTCTGATTGTGTTTTGGTTGAGTGGTTGTACCAGGGTACTGTAATCAGTTCCAGAGATCATGGGCGTTTAGCCCAAATCTGAGTGGTAACAGGTGGACGTCATGCATTCCTCTCTTTTCATCATGTTTAAAATAATCTGAGCACATCTGAGTACTCTAACATGCATATTAAGTGGCTT